>JZKD02S1674479.1:512079-529113 GCA_000966675.3 Picea glauca
GGGGAATCATGGAAGAAACCATTTTGCAGAATAAAGATACTATTAAAAAAAATGTCAAGTCAAAATTTAAGGAAAAAATGTGGTGTGATAAAGAGTTAGAGGAAAAAAGAAAATTCAGGTATTATAAAAATGTAATCAACCCTAATCTAGAAGATCAAAATTATCTATTTGTTTTGCCAAGTGTAAAGAAAAAAATAAGCATTGTTAGATAAGACCAAATTCTCACGAGCTCCATAGTGAAACTGGGCGTTGGTCAATTCCTAAAATGCCATGGGATGAAAGAGTGTGTCACCTTTGTTACACTAAGAAGGTTGAAGATGAAATCTTAGATTGTCCAACCTATACCCATATTAGATCTCATTTTCAAAATATTGATCACACTACCAACCTTCCTAACCTCTTAACTCAACAAAAGTATGGTGATCTTGAAAAGCTTCTTTTAATGATTTTCGAGCACAGAAACAAAATTCTAAAGAATCACAAGTAATCACTTACCCTCTTAAGGTCCAATAGACCAATTAGGTCTTAGTGGACGTTAATCATCATCATCATTATCATCAACTAAAACATTAAAAAAAAATTAAAAACCTTTTGAAATTATAACTTTGATTTTTATAGAGTATAGAATTACAGTGATTTAGTAATTTATATGTTGCATGTGTTTGATAAAAAAATCTCCAATTCTTTTTTTGGGGGAATTATACTTTTGATTTTTGTAAAGTATAGAAAATTACGATACTTTACATGTTGCACATGTTTATAGTTATTCTAGCTTTTAAACTATGCATAGTTAATATATTAAAACATTTAAAAAAAATAAGGAATGGATAAATTTACATTGTACATAGATTTAATTAAATATGAATCATTAACTTCAATTTATTACCGTAAATTTTTTAATATTTAATTTATTATTTTTTAAATCAATAGCTTAAAATAATTTTAATTATTAATTTACTAGTCTTTTTATTATTGACTTACTAACTAACATATGTTTTAACCATTGATTTACTAACTCACAATTTGTCCAATCATTGATTTACTAACTCATGATCAGCTTAACCAATTTGTCTAATCATTAATTTACTAACTCATGATCAGCTTAACCATTGATTAACCAACTAACTAATATACCCTAATTACTAACCTATTAACTCGATAACTATTATAATTAATTGTGATTGATTAAGTCAAAACATAATAAACTATAATGGAATATAATTATTCATAATTAACAATAGTAACCTACTAATCCCTACCCATTGACCCATAAATCCTTTAACCATCTCCAACTAACCCCTTAAAAAGGCATATTCTAAGTGTCATAGTCTAATGACTCTTTCATAATTAATAGTAGTAACCTACTAACCCCTACCCACTAACCCATAAATCTTTTAAGTGTCTCTAACTAACCCCTTAAAAGGCATATTCTAAGTGTCGTAGTTTAATGACTCCTTCATAATTAAGAGTAGTAACCTACTAACTCCTACCTACTGATCCATAAATTCTTTAAGCATCTCCCACTTAACCTACTAACCCCTTAAAAGGCATATACATTTGCTTAAAATAGGGTAAGAAATTGTTAGATTTGCAGATTTGAATAATTATTTCTGTATAATCAAAATGCTCTAAAGATTTTTCAGCATGTTGACTCCATTTCTGCATTCAGAAATGAATTTTCAACAACAAAAAATGGTGATTTCGTATAAATTTATGTGGCCGGATAAAAAAAAACCATTTTATAAAAGAGTTGAAAAACGCATATTCTAAGTTATTATTAGACGAGTAAACGAGAGCGAAAAGCAATAACCATTAGGTGTGAGGGAACGACTGAATCAATAATCCATCAACTAACTTCCATCAACCAACTAGCAGCCTATTCATTGAGTCTAGCAAGAACCATCAACAACCTAGCTAGATTACACACATGAATAGATCACTGCAAGCCATCTTGAGAGATTGATGCAAACCCCCACACCCCCTTCACTTCAATGACCTCCACCTTATTAGCATTATTATTAGACTTGTTATATTATTATATAATATAAAACAAAATAAACCGTAGGGCGTCAGCGGTGCTGATTTGGCGGTAATTTTGGCAGTCTTTTAGTATCAGGCCAGTTTTGAATACCACTATAGTTAATTGATAAATAAACCGTACGGCGTTAGACGTGGTATTTGGCGGAGATTCTGTCAGTCTTTTAGAGGCAGCCGGTTTTCAATGTATTTACAGTTAATTGGCAGTGCCCATGTGCAGAATTTTGTCGTCATTTCACGGAAGTGAAGTGAGAAAGGGACGGCTCACGCGTTTTTAAGAGTTTTGAATTGTGTGCAACGTGGGCGCCGTCATTAGATGCAGAAGAAGACGTCCAATAAATACAATGCGTACCGTCGAAAAGAGAGGTGTCGAGATTTTGACGGAATGGCGTCAAAGTTGTATCATCACATTTGTCGGGACCTGTCACATGGGCATTCATTTCAAGTTACGGTCACATTTGTTGTTTTTAATGTGGACGGCTAATTTGGTCAAACTCTTTGTTGACTTCCCCAAGAAAAGCATTATGTCGGTGTTGACGGTTAAATGGATTCGTCGTAATTTATTCATTTCGTACACAGAGATATCTTTGTCGTTTCCGTATCCGACGATATTGAACAGGGAAAGAGTAAGAGTACGGTTTACGGTTTGAAATTAAATCAAGTAAAACTATTTGATGGGCAATGCGGTTACTGATAGTGCCATTACATGATCTGATCTGATTTCCCTAATTTTGCATGGCGTGTCCTTGTGACTTTTCAAGTATTTTAATGCTTTTCATTGGCATCGATCATAATTATAATTTAATTATAAATTAAGAGGTTTATAGACTACATCGTATATGTTGGTGTGGGATAAAGGAGTGGGCTAATTTGGGAGCAATCTTTCCTTCTAAGTTATTTTTTCAACAGGTTTTTTGGCGGCCCGTTTTTAAATTTTTGGCCAATCCATAACCTTGATCGATTTTCTAAGCATTTGGGTTGGTTTAAAATGGGGCAAAACCCTTGGGATAAGGTTTTGAAATGCATAGAACTTTAATCCATGCAAAACTCAAACTACCTCTGAAAATTTGACCGGATTCAGGTTTGAAAAGCAGAAATCAGGAGGGAAGATTGCTAACGAGTTAGCCTACTCCTGGGATAAAGGGTATTCATTCTGGTTTTTTTTTTTTTAATAAAAAATGTTCTTAGATTTAGAAGAAATTATGTTGGAAGTGATAGTTCTATTTTAGTATTGAAAAATTTTACTTGTGGAATTGTGTTCTTATGTGTTGGTTAGAAGGACGCGGAGACCCTCACCCAAGTCCTCAAGGAGACAAAATTTGGAGTTACTCCGACACCTAAGAGTCGCACTAGTTGGTCTAGTGGGCACCTTGGGCATGTGAACGCGCCAAGGGGCTTGCCCAAGCATGAGGCGAAGCATGGGGCCATAGCAACCAAGAGAAACGGCGCACCGGAGAGGTTGGGTGCGTCGGCATGAGGAGCACACCAAGGTTGGGGTATGTCCGTCCCAAGGCACTCAACGGTTGATGGGCACACAGATTCGTTTGGGTGCATCAAGTTTGAGAAGGGGCACGATGATTCGTTTGGACGTGATGGTTCGCGAAGAGGTGTGGCACACCCAAAGGATGCAACAATTCACGATGGTGACCTTTGGAGTTCATATAAGAGAACAAGGGCACATAATCAAGGAACACAGATTTGAACAACAAGGAGAGCAAGATCAGCTATGTGATTATGAAGTAGACTTGGACGAAGAGGGGCGAGCTCCCTCAAGGAGCCAAGTTGCTCCACATGGGAGGACTTGTGCTACCATTAGATGATTCTATGGACAGAGTTGGGGAGACCTTTTTTGGACTGAGTTTGGGAAGTCTTATAGGAGGTTTGGGTGAGGCAACTATGAGACAGAGCCGCAAGTCTGTGTGAAGTCTTGTGACAGAGAAGAGGCGACGAGTCTGTGATGGGTACATGTCTAGGGTGCACCACCAGAATTGCAAAAGTTGTTACGACAGATGAGTCTTGGTGTGACAAATATGTGTATGAGTGTCATGGTGAGGTGAGGCGAGTCGTGTGACTATGCTCAAGTTGTAAACCAAGCCAGTAGTGTTCATATTGTAATAGTTTCACAATAATAAGACTATCCGGGTGTTGAACATGTTTTGTCCCCTGCACTATATATGTGTGTCTCTTGTTTGTTTTGCAAGTGTTCTCTTTGTTTCATGGATGTATGCTTAAATGACTAAGTGTTAAAATTGTTAACAAATTGTCTAAGCATACAAGAGTTGCACTAGAGTAGGAGTGTGACTCGCTCGTAGCCTAGAATGGAGTATGAGTATGCTCTAGGTGAAGAAACGTACTACGAACGAAGTATCCTTGGTGTTGCAAAATAACCAAATGAGAAATGTTGCAATGTTACACACCATCAAGAGATATATGTTCACAAGACTCGAGCAGGCATTTTGTGGGGACGTAACACTATGGGTTTTGAACAATTTTAAAACAACCCAAATCATTGGATTTTCGAAAAAATAAATAAACAGAAAAAGGAAAAAAAAGGCAAAACTTTGACTTGTTAGAAAAAACCGCCCTCACTGAAAATGGAACAATTTAAATGTCCCATATACATCGTCGTAGAGGATTGGTGTCTTTGGAACGAATCGCTACATTTGCTTATGTTTAGTGTCAAAATGAGTCTTTTGAATCTTGGATAACCATAAATATACCAAAGTTCAAGTTGAGATGGTTATGGGGATGGAGTTAGGGATTGTTGGTGTAAGTAAATGATAGGGTGGAAGGGGAGTAAGTTAATTTAGGTCACAATTTTAATAAGGACAAGTTAGAAATTATAAATTTTAAGTATGACTTGAGTTTTATTTCGATGTAAAATTTGTATATGATGAACAAAATTCTTAAAAAAATTGTTAAATTTTAAATTAATTTATATTTTCAAAAATTTAATCAAAATTTTATGAAGATAACAACTTTGAATTTTTATATCGTTAAATTTTGATAAATGAAACTAAGTTTTTTACATAATTAGATAACTTCATCCAAAATATATTCCATAACTTAAAACGAGATAGATTTTCATTATTTAAAAAGAGATAGATTTTCATTATTTTAATGTTAAAAACATGAATATAAAAACTTATGTGATATTATAGTTAAGAATATCATTATTGTTGACTTTGCTTACTTTTATAATATGCAATTCCCATTGTTATAGCTTGTAGCGAATATGAAAGTTCTCTTGAGTGTAGTTGAAAGAGGGAGCAAATGCATTGGAATACTTGGTAGAGTAGGTAAGATAGGAAGTTTTTATTTTAATTGAAAGAGGGAGCAAATGCATTGGAACATTAGATGGAGTAGGTGAGATGGGAAGTTTTTGGGTAATTGAAAGAGGGAGCACATGCATTGGAATACTTGTTAGAGTAGGTGAGAAAGGAAGATTTTGATGGATAGTTTATTTTTTACTTGTAAGTTGGAATGAGTATTAGTTTAATAAATGGGTTGATAATTTTCTTTGGAGTATAGTGTATGGTTTGATAATTTTCTTTTGAGTATTAGTTTATATTGTAATGATGTACGTTAATTTATGTTATTTTAATTGATATTTTTTTTTACATTTTATATTTGGTTGTAGTTTGTATGATGAATTCAAGTTCTGTTTAGCATGGTATGAAAGTTGTGTATAAGTTAGATGTTGAATTTATTTTATGAGAGAGCCTTATGTATTGTTGGCTTGCATTTTCGGAGGTGAGTGGAGTGAAGTTCTTATGGGGTATGTGAAATCTATCAAAATGTGATCTAAAACATAGTGAAGAGCCAAGTCTAGTCTCGAGGGGATAAGAAGATAAAATTGGCAAAGTTTGGATGGGCAAAAAAAGAATTAAGTTTGTTGTTTCGAATGTTGCTCAAACTAATGGGTAGGGAAACTAATATTTCTGGTTTGATTTAGCAATAATCTCTTTGGATTGATGGGATTGCAAATATCATATGTTAATATTGCACCATCTTATTGTAGTAGGAGTATTCAAGGGTGTTGAATCTAATTCTATATTAAAACAATGATTTCATCCATCCAAAATTGCAATTTTGGCAATGATTGCTTGGCCAAACTCAATGATGGTAAACCAAAAAAGGTCGAAAATGTAGAAGGTTTAGCCTTCTTCAAATGTAATATGTCCATGTTATATGTCGTCGGTGATCAAAGTTGACTTAGCCTTAGAAAAACTAATTATGCCTTAGAAAGTGAATTAAGGACATTTATTGTAAAATAAGCTCATGATTAAAATGGTCGGTTCATTGGACAAGAAACTCATGTGACTAAATGGGAATACTTCAAGGAATTGATCAAATCACAATTCTATGCATAGGCTATGAAGAGGATCGGCTCATGAGATGGAAATATTACCGGCAAGATCAAGGACAAAGTGTTCGAGATTACACATCTAATTCCCAGAAGAAAGCCATCATGTTGGGTATCTCACCAAAAGACCATGGGGTAATGTTGAAGTGCATTGGAGATCTAAATGATCATATTTTAGGGCATATGCAACTTCTTAATGTGTAACATCCCCCAACCCAACTAAGGAACATTACAGTGCAGAATATTCTAAAAACGAAAATTTATGTTATCTAACTAATTTTTCTATAGCTTATCAGCTACAAGAAATGCTACTAATAGATGTTTATATCATAGTGTTGTAAACATCATTTAAAACACTCTCATAAATTAGATTAGTTGCATTTCTACAAAAATTAGATGCAACTAATAGATTATTGTTATTAACTAATTAGTTGCATTTCTACAAAAAAAAAAAAATAGATGCATCTACAACACTCTAATATAAACATGAAATGCAACTAATAACTCAAATACAACAATATATAATATTTCTCATACACGGAGTTCATGCCCATCAATTTATCTCATAAATACAAGCAAAAGCAAGATAAAAAAAATTATATTTTATAATCAGTTGTGCAACCATTTGCTTGGGACGGACGTTCCATCCAACCATAGACTTGTTGTTCCAAATCTCAATAGCAAGTCACCCTCAAGTTGAGACTAGTAATCCACAAAACAGGGTGGTTTCTCATTGTCCACTCACAACCCAAAAATCTCACAACCCACTAATATTCTCTTACAACTATCCCAATTTTCCACCAGTTCTCTTCCTCTTGACTTGCCCAACCCAAGGAATGTACCTCTTCACTGATCTCAATCCCTTGGGCATCCCATTCATTTATCAGGGTCTTTATGGAATAGGTAACCATGAATCTCTCAGCTGGGAACTCAAAGGAACTTGTCACTAGGAAAACTACCAACAAACAACAACAGAAAATTGGTGTTACAATGCAACTCACTCTAGAGTTCACTCTTCAGGCATGATAACCTGGCTCTTCAGTCTTCAGCTCTAGTATGCTCCAAAAACACTCCAACATGCTCTAAAATTCACCCTCCATGGATGCTCTAGTTTATGAGCTCTATTTTATGCTCTGACTTTTTGTTCATGCACAAAATTGAATGTGTAAAACATGTTGTAGTTTCCCCTATGAATTTTCCTCTCTTTGGATTACTTGCTTGACTCGCACTCTTCCCTAAGATGATTACACTCAACCCCCCATGCTCTCAATAACTATGGGATATGACTTCTCATACCCACTCTCTTACATGTATTTAATGGTTGGCTTTGGGAACACTCAATCACAAATTAGAAGGTTCATATATCAATAAAAAAATTAGGAAAATGGGTTGAATTAATATACATGGGTAATTCCCCCTTGGACCCCTTCTAGGAGTTCTCTTAGACCCTCCCCTATCTTGTGGATTAATTCAACCCTCATCTTTATCCATGTCCCCTTAGCAACTGGCATCGCATTTTATTATTAATATTCATAAATACAATTCTCATATACATTGCTTTGGTCATAGCCACATATTATATCTACATTAGACATTAATTAAACTAGGGATTATGGTGGGGATGTTACATTCCCCTACCCTACAATTATGTGTCATCCTTAGTGCACACTATGCATATATACAAATTTACATCACAATACTTAGAAAATAAAATTCTGCAATTTCACGACTCTAGCAACAATTCCAACCGAAATCTCTTATTCCTCTCAACCCGTTGACCCAAGGAATGCACCATTCATTTATCCGGGCTAACCCAAGGAACGTAACATTTGTTTATCAGGGCTAACCTAAGGAATGTGCTATTCTTTTATCAGATCCCCCAACACAGTTGGCTAGGACCCTAAGATGTGGTTATGGAATTCTAGCTGCTCAAAATCGAGTCTTGCATTTTGTTTTCTTCAAAATTGTCAAAAATTTGCAGGTATTCTTCTCGCATATTTTATTCATGATCCCATGTAGCATATTCAGTACCATAGCCAATCCATTGAACCTTTACCATCACTATGGCCTTGTTCCTAAGCACTTTGACTTTCAGGTCCAGAATGCGTACAAGTTCCACTCGGAAATCCCCTTCGTGCTCCACCTGGATCACATTCCAATCAATTATGTAGTTAAGGTCAAGCACATATTCTTTTAATAATGACACATGAAATACATTATGCACTCTCATGGATGCAGTAAATGCTAGTATGTATGCAATTGGCCCTATCTTTTCTAATATTTCAAAAGGTCCACAATATCTTACTGCACCTTTTGGCAACTTCCTAATCTTAGTGAACTTATTTTCGCCTTCACTTTCAAGAACACATATTCTCCCACTTTAAAATCTTTAAACACTCTATTCTTATCTGCATAACTTTTCTACCTATCTTGGAAAACCTTTAAATTATGCTTAATCTTTGTCATCTGCTCTTCCATTTTCTTTAACAAATCTGGTCCAACAACTGCTCTGTCTGTTGGATTATCCCAAGTTACAGGTGTGTTACAATTTCTACCATACAATGCCTCAAATGGATTCATTTTTAATAAGGCTTGATACCCATAATTGTAAGCAAATTCCGCTAAGTGGATATAATCCTCCCACTTCAATGGATGATCCATCACATACATTATGAGCATGTCCTCAATGATCTTGTTAGTCCTCTCTATTTTCACATCTAACTCTGGGTGATACATTGTACTCGGATTGAAATTTGTCCCAAATGCTTTGAACAAACATTTCCAAAAATAGGAAGAAGTAAATTTTGGATCTATATATGAAACAATTGTTTTTGGCACTCCATGTAGCCTAACAACTTCTTTCATGTAGATATCTGCAATATTTGTTGCCTTGTGCATTGTCTTCATTGGAATAAAATATGTTGCCTTAGTCAATTTATCCACAACCACCGTGATGGAATCATGTTGCTTTACTGTTTTGGGCAACTTAGTAATAAAATCCATTGTAACAACTTCCCACTTCCATTCTAGAATGGGTAACGACTGTAATAACCCAACGAGGTGACTATGCTATGTTTTCACCTTTTGGAATTCTAGACATTTGGCTATGTAATTAACCTCTTCTTTCTTCATTGCCGGCCAAAAGTATTGGCTTCTGACGACTGCAATTGTCTTCCGATATCCTAGGTTCCCAACATATGGCACATTGTGCATTTCCCTCAACACTGCATTTTTCAACTCACTGAAATTCAACACATATACCTTGCCCTTGTACATGAGAATTCCATCTTCCTTCAGCTCATTCCTTCAGCTCATAATAATTAACTTTATGTTATAAATTACCTTGTTGTAATGTTTCTTTTATTTTTAGATATTGTTAATATAAATTTTCTATTGCAATAATTTTATCTTTCATATCAGTCATGTACATGCTAATGGTTGCAATATGCTTCTCATGTGCTCTCCTGCTGAGTGCACCAAGCACTTGATTTTTCTTTCCTTTTATATGCTTAATTTCAAATTCTTACTCACTAATAAATTCCAACCATCTAGTTTGTCTGGAATTTAATGTTGGCTATCCAAAAAAATGTTTCAGACCATAGTGGTCTATTATTATCTCAAATTTCCTTCCCATGAGGTAATGTCTCCACATTTTTAATGCATGTACAATTGTTGCTAGCTCTAGATTGTGGATAACATAATTCCTCCCGTGCTCTTTTAATTTTATGGACTCGTAGCATACCACATGATCCTTTTGATCGAGAACTCCACCGAGCCTTTCCTTGCATGCATATGTGCACACCACAAAATCTTCATCTAGATTGGTGCAGTTGTCAAGATGTCTTTCAGTTGTTGAAAGCTTTCTTCACATTTGGGAGTTCATTCAAATTTCACTCCATTCTTTTGCAAAGAAGTGATTGGACATGCAATCTTTGAGAATCATTTTAAGAATATCCGATTAACTGGCAAGTCCCATGAATTATCTGTCCTCTATGACATTTCTTGGCGTTGGCCATCCTCTAATGATGTCTATCTTCTCAGGATCCACTGCTATCCCTTTTGCTAAAATAATATGCCCCAAGTAGTGAATCTTCTTCTAATAAAATATGCACTTACTTAGCTTAGCATACAATTTATGCTCTCGTAAAACTTGCAACACCATTCTTAAATGTTGCTCATGTTCCTCTTCTGACTTCAAGTAGATGAGTATATCATATAGGAACACAATTACAAACTTGTCCAGGTACTCCCTGAACACTTCATTCATCGGGCACATAAAATAGTTAGGGCATTTGATAGTCCAAATGGCACTATCGTGAACTCATAATGCACGCATCTTGTCTTAAATGTTGTCTTACTGATGTATTTTTCCTTTATCCTCACTTGATGATAGGTTGATCTCAAGTCAATCTTGGAAAATATTCTTGCACGTTTCATTTGATCAAACAAATCATCAATCCTTGGCAAAGGATATTTGTTCTTTATGGTGACATTATTCAACTATCAGAAATCAATACACAACCTTAAGGTTCCATCTAAATTCTTTACAAATAACATTGGGGCTTCCCAAGGTGACACAATTAGGCGTATATACCCATTCTTTAACAATTCTTCAAGCTACATCTGCAACTCTTTCAACTTTTGTGTACCCATTATGTACGGTGTCTTGGACACTGGGGCAGCTCCTGGCACCAAATCAATAGAGAAATCGATGTCTCTCTTTGGTGGAAGTCATGGGATTTCCTTAAAAACATCTTCAAAATCCCTCAAGACTAGATGGTATTCAATGCTTGTCACCTTATCTTTGGCTTTCTCTCCCATGTGTGCTACAAAAATCTGACATCCCTTACTAAAACTCTTTTTCAACTACATAGTTGAAATCTCTCTAACAACTACAATTCTTGAAATGCCTTGAATCTTTCCTCATTTCCCTTCTTTATCAAGTCATGTGATAGTCTTGTTGTAACAATATAGGACAGCATGGTGTTTTTCCAACCAAACCATGTCGATTAGACAATCATATGAACCTAATTGTATGATGTTTACATCTACCTTTGTGTTGAGTCCATTCATGTCTATCAAACAATATTTAACTAGCTCATTGATTTTCCTCTTAGCCCTGGTGGCTAACTGAACTAACCAAGATTTCTTATGTTTACTCCTTTACAAATGAAATCTTTCAACAATGTTAGAGTTTATGTAACTATGGTTAGCTCCATAATCAATTAAAATTGTTATGGGATGATTATCAATCTTACCTTCCACTTCAATCATGGGGGATTGATACTTTGCTTGCTTGTTGTCCAAGGCTGCATAAATATTTGGCATGTTTTCTCTAATGTCTTCAATTGTTTCAACCACATGAATGTTCTGGACAGTCCTAATTCTTTATCCTTTGTGAAGGCAGTCCCTATATAAGTGATCTCCCTCACATCTTCAACATCATATAGGTTGTTTCCTTGGCATTTTCCCTAATGAATCTGCAGTCTTGTGCTCATTTTAGGCTAACTGACCTTGTTGATTTGCTTGGGAGTTGTTCTTGAAAAAGGGTGGCTTAAAACCTTTTGTCATTGATCCTTTTTCCCTTTCATCTTTTCATTCCAAGCCTTTTGGGAAACTGGCCTTCCTCTACTTTGCTCATAAAGATGATTTACTCTCTTTATGGCTTCCTCCAAAGTCTCGGGGTTATCATATTGAATCTTGTCATTGTAGAAGGAGGGTAACCCACTTAAAAACCTTTGGATTTTGACTTTTTCATCCTTAATGAAGTCAACATACTTCAACAATTCAAAGAATCATTTCTCATATTCATTCATCGTCATGCTTCCCAGCTTGAGTTCAAATAACTCTTTCATATTCCTTTCATAATAATGCTCGAACAAATATTTCTCTTGGAAATATCCTTTGAACTGCCTCCATGAGATCGTCTTCTCATCAAGGTGCTTGGCTTGCTTAATTTGATCCCACCACATGGTTTCCTTTTCCTACAAGTGGTACGTTGAAATTCTAGCTTCTACCCTTGAGAGGTTATCATGTATATATAAATATTTCTTCATTTCCAACAACCAGGCCTCAACCTCTTCTCTTTTACTGTGCTCACCATTGAAATTTGGTGGCTTGATTTTCCTGAGTTCATATAGCAAGATGTCTACCTCAAGCCTTTTCCTTTCCTCCTGACAAGAGACACACTTGGGCTACTCCCTGGCCCTGAACTTGCATGAGTTCTTCTGGTGGATTTCCTTGGAGAATGATAGTGCCTGCTCATGCTTCTTGAATTCTTGTCATTCCCATGATCATCCCCGTCGCTATGGGATCTAAATGATGACACTTTTCTTGCACTAACTTCATTCTTGGTGCCAAAGTCCTTGTTAACTTGCTTATGCAACACATTCAAGCTCTAAAGTATCGCTTCTTGAGCTTTCATAATCCTCCCATTATCTGCTATATAGCTCTACACTTCCCTATGCAAACTTCTCATAGTTATAGGATCTTACATATCTCTTCTTCCATTCGACTATGTCTTAACATTTCCCATGTTGTCATGAAGACCTCTGATCTCTTCCTCATGGTTGTAATATCCCTAAGCATCTTCTATAACTCCAGTCCTCATATAAGAACCAAAGTTGCTTTCATGTACCTCTAATTCTACAAGAAATATGCATGTAATAATTATTGTTAGAACATGCATATTATAAAACATTTAATCAATTAGAATACATGTTATTTCCTCATAAATTTATGAAGGACACAATGCGCCAATTCAAATTTTGATTCCTTAGATGCATTCCTCTTTGAAATAACTTTCCAATGGTTGTACTCATGCCTCAATCTAAGTTCTAAGCGAAAAGTTACAACATTAATATGTTGTAATTTCCACTCTTTTATTGTTATAGAAAACTATTTTATCACTTTCTGAAAAATTTAAGTGCCCAAATCAAAATTCTAGGTGGACATATGTCTTCTCCTCCTCAAGACCTTTCCAACGACTATTCATTTTCTCAAATTCGAGCTTTGAGATGAAAGTTATGGTCCAGAGAAGTTTTGGTTGTTTCTCCCAATTTATCCTTATATGTTATAGGTGTCTTCACACATTTTTACATACCCAGATCCTAAATCTAGCTCCATGGTTGTCTTCTATGGATCATAATTTTTCCATATACTACTCATGTGCCCCAAAGAGACTTTTGAGCAAGGAGATATGCCCTCTGAAAGTAATTTGGTGCCGAAATTTTACCCTTACTGTTTTAGATGTAACTTTATCATACAAGCTTTTTTTTGCACCCGAAATAGCTCATTGGATAGCTCTCTTCAAATTCTTTTACTTAAGTTGTAGAGACACAATGTACCTTGGTGCACTTTGTTCTCATGGGTTTTGATTAGCTAAAAATGTCATTTAGAGCCTCAAAATTGCCCCGCAAGTTCATGACCTTCAAAAATATTAAAAAAAATGAAAAATTTCATACGAAATTGATTGTTTTACTGTTATAAAAACCCTTTAAATATGAGTCGTTGATCTCAAATCGGGTTAAATCTGAGTCGTCGATCTGAAATCCATCGATGATCGGTCGATCGATAATTTCCTTTGGACGCGCACAACACTTTTCCCAATCTGTTGAATCTATTGTCGATTAAAGGCCCATTTCCTTGGCAATTGATTCACACTACATTGCTAAACCGACCGACCTGACCATCGACCATCAATCATCGACGACTTTCATTGGCGAACGAAACTCCTCACCAATTTGACTGACGTCCGACCATCGACCAATCAATCGTCGATCATTCTCTTGGAAACCACTTGTACACATCGCTAAATTGGCCATCCCAACTATCATCCATCAGATGTCGATGATCCCTATTGACTGTTGAGACACTTCCTCAATTTGGTTGACCCGATCATCGACCACTTTTGGGATGACGTGGAAATTGTTGATGTGGCATGACACATCATCCTGAGGTGTTAACTCAGCTGACATGGAAAGACATGTGGATGTTGACATGGCATGACAGGTCATCACCCTCTTTCCTTCATTGGCCATCGACCATTTCTCTTGGAAGACCCAAACACCTCACCAATTCAGCCAATGCCTGACCATCGACCATCGACAACTTCTCTTTGCTTGGTCGAAACACTTCACCGAATCAGTCAACATCTGACCATTGGCCCATCATCCCATCGGAAAAAACAAAGACCTCACTGAATTGGTCAACACCCGACCATTGGCCCATCAACCATCGATGATTTCTCTAGCTCAATTTGAAACACTTTGTCGATTCGCCCAACACTCGATCATCGATCGTTGACGAATTATCTTGGCCAACCCCAACACTTAGAAATTTCGACCAAATATTCGATGAGTTTGGACCATTGATCTATTATTCAAACTGATCTTGATCGTTGATCTGCTCCACTTTGCAAACCTCTAACTTGAATCCTATTCGTTGATCGACCCCGACCTCCCAATGACCGAAAATGGATCTAGACCGTCGATTTGATCCTTTTTCGGAACATTCGAAAATGAATCTTGGTCCTCGATTTGTTTCAACTTCAAAATGGTTGAAAATGAATCTTGGTCATTGATCTACTTCACCTTTCAAAAGATTGAAACATTGTAATTTTTTAAATTTATTAAAGTGAATCTGGGTCGTTGATCGCGAGATAAAACACGATCTCGACCATCGATTCACCAAACTTCCTGCAACTCTATAAAAGTTATTAAAACATGAAATTTGACCATCGAGATCAAATTTAACTCTACAACTCTATATATTTACTCCATTGAACCTCTTAAACAATTTTGATTCATTTAAACTTGAATTTGTGCCCACAAATTTGAGGATTTTTCTCTAATTTTCTCTGTTGTCCCCAAGTTCATCACAGACAATATGTAACAGTGAATTACTCAATTTTTATCGTTCTTGGCCCATACAAGCCCAGTGTTTGAACCAGAGGCTCTGATACCATAATGTAATGTCCCCCAGCCCAACTAAGGAACAATAAGGTGCAAAATACTCATAAAAACAAAAAATTATGCTATCTAACTAATTTTCTCGTAGCTTATAAGATTCAATTACAACCAGATTTAATTGTTGTCTATTACCATAAATCAGATGCATCTACAACACTCTAATATAAACATGAAATGCAACTAATAACTCAAATACAATGACATATGATATTTCTCATACACAGAGTTCATGCACAACAATTTAACTCATAAATACAAACAAAAGCAAGATAAACCACATATACTTTATAATCAGTTGTGCAACCAGCTGCTTGGGACAGACGTTCCACCCAACCATAGAATTTCTATTCCAAATCTCAACAGCAAGTCACCCCTGAGCCAAGGCTAGTAATCCACAAAAGAGGGTGGTCTCTCATTGTCCACTCACAACTCATAAATCTCACGGCCTATTGATATTATCCTACAATTATCCCAATTTTCCACCATCTCTCTGACCTGCCCAACCCAAGAAATGTACCCCTTCAAAGACCTCAGTCCATCGAGAATCCCATTCATTTATTAAGGTCTCTTTGGCACATGTAACCAAGAATATTTCAACTGGGAACTCAAGGGAACTTGATGCCAGGAAAACAACTAGAAAATAACATCAGAATGTCATTTGTTGTTACAGTGAAACTCACTCAGGAATTCACTGTTCAGGCCTGACAACCTAGCTCTTCAGTCTTCAGCTCCAGTACGCTCCAAAACCGCTCCATCATATTCTATAATTCTCCCTCCATGGATGATCTAGCTTGCCAACTCTATTTTCTGCTCCCCCTTCTTGTTCATTCACAAAACTGAATGTGTAAAACCTATTGTAGATGCCCCTACAAATTTTCCTCTCTTTGGCTTACATGCTTGAATCACACTCTTCCCCAAATTGATTGTACTAAACCCCCCATGCTTTCAATAACTATGGGATGTGACCTCTCACACCCACCCTCTTACATGTATTCAATGATTGGCTTTGGGAACACTCAATCAAGAATTAGAAGGCTCATATACCAATAACAAATTTAGGAAAATGGGTTGAATTAATATACATGGGTAATTCCCCCTTAGACCCGTCCTAGGAATTCTCTTAGACCCTCCCCTCTCTTGTGGATTAATTTAGGCCCCATCTTTGTCCATGTCCCCTTAGAAACTGACATTACATTTTATTATTAACATTCAGAAATACAATTCGAATATACATCGCTTTGGTCGTAGCCACACATTATATCTACATTAAACATTAATTAAACAAGAGTTTATAGTGGGGATGTTACAAAATGTTATAATAAGAGATGAATCAAGCGAGAAAACTTTCTATATCAAGTCGGAAATGAAAGGGGAGAAATCAAAGAATCAAGAAGAGTGATCCAAGTGTCCATCTATGTCCATCTAAAAAAAAGTGTTGATACTACAAGTTTACAGGTCACTTTTTCCAGTGCATATTCTAGGGATTTCCCATGCATTTTGGGGGGCAATTATGTTGACAACCTATGTATTGAATCATTTTGCTAATGTTCTGTTAAGCCCTAATATTGGCTCATTACCACTTAATTGGGGCATATTAGATTAGTAATGTTATTTTATTTATGTCGGCTTTAGGCCATTAGTTGTAATTTAGATTAGTAATGT
>JZKD02S1674479.1:541600-556641 GCA_000966675.3 Picea glauca
GCTCTAGACGTTTTCAACTTATGACACCACAAATCTCCCGAACTACCGAATCGACGAATTTCGGGTATGCTACGGGGATCAGCGGTCCCTGTTTTCTTTCAAGATCAACGACCCACGATTACTTCGAACCTTCGGGCTTCGGCACACTCCCAAACCACCTCTCCTCAAGTCTTTCGGAGTGCCAAGTCTCTGGACTACGCGATCTTATGCCACATGTCCACAGAACATCAACGGTTCTGATTTACTTCGGGACTCTTCGCTTCGACAAATTCCAGAGTACTCACAAATGCAAACCTCCAATGTGCATTCCTTATGGAGTGTCAGATCTCCTGACACGCGTCCTCCACTATCAATGGTTACGATGAACTCCGACACTTCGACCCTCGAGAGTTATCGACTCTCGCAACAAGCCTTCCTCCGGAGTGATGGATCTTCTGACACTTGTCCTCTGAGATCGATGGCTCAAGTGAACTCCGGCCTTCGGGAGTTCTTGTTCCACTTTTCTCTGAAGTGGCTATCCTTCGAAGTAACAGATCGCCCGCCACGCGTCCCCAAACGACGGACGGTTGAGATCCTCTCTGTTACTCCGAGCTTCAATGTTTTTTCGTAGCACCAAGTTTCAAATCCTCCGGAGTTAACGATCTACTAACACACATCCCAGTTGATGGACGGTTCAAATCTCCTCCGACTCCCTACGACTTCTGGAGTCTTCAACATTTTACACATGCTTCCTTCCGGTGTGTTAAACCTCCGGAGTACAAGATCTGGAACACGTGTCTCTCGGTGCCAACGGCTAGGATGGACTCTGACACTTCGGGACTTTGATGATTTCACCCACTCCCCGCCTATAAACTCCCGGAGTGTCCAGTCTCTGGACTAAATGATCTAGCGCCACGTGTCCCCTGTATATCGACAGCTGAGAGGGATCCTGAAGGATCCGAGGATCGACGATCCTCATTACTTCGCGACTCCGGCCTTCGGAGGTTTTACAACACAGACTCCTCTTTTCTCCCAGAGTCGGTCAACATCGGGCTGACCACAGCCTAGCTCTGACGGTCCGAGGGTATCCAAGCAACCCCCAGAGATCAACGGCTTGTAACTTCCGCTCAAGGGTCCCTTGGGTCCCGTTGTTGGGCCATTCCTAGAGGAACATTTGTCATCCCAAAACACTCTGATAAGAATACGTGGCACCTGCCTTAGGTCACCGATGTCCCCTTACCTTGCCACTAGGTCGCTATACCTGGCAGTGTCGTCACTCGACATGTGGGCCCCCATGTTCTCTCGACGTGATACATGTGTCCCCACAATCGAATGGTCAAGAGGGGTCTTGAAGGATCCTTAGTTCCACAATCCCCATTAATTCACGACTCCGACCTTCAGGGGTTTTGACGTTACAATACCCCTGTCCTCCCGAAGTGGTCAACCTCGGGCTGACTATATCGTAGATCCGACAGTTGGGATAGTTCCCGTGCATCCTCAGATCTACGACCCAGATTAACTTCGGGCTCTGGGACTTCGAAGGACCTATCTCCCTTACAACGAATACCAAAGTTCATTGAACTCGCGAAGACTGAAGGAGTCAAGGAGTTAGCATCTACGCTCCTTCTCCAAATCCAACGGTCTTGACAAACCTCGGGTCCTCCTGAACGAATCTCGTTCGCTCGTCTTCCAAACTAAAGGATCTTCCCTTTCGAGACTTAAATCTCTCTATCCTTCCTGAGTTTCATCAGTTCTTAAGGAATTAGGCATTGGCGCACGCTTTGTGCTCTTTCTCCTGAACTTAACAAACTCCTTCCTCCATGAGACTCAGAACGACTGGGAGTGTCGACATGCACACGTGAAACTGTTCCCAAGGTCGGCGAACTCACAATTCATTTATTTTAACTTGAGCCACCACAGGGCTCAAGCATTTACGTGTACAAGGTAGATAATTACTTACTTTCTTAAATACACATTCAAACAGAATTAAAGGAATAAAGTATAACCACTAAGCAAACATGCACATCCCTGAAACATTCATAGGATATCTAACTAACTACAGTTACAATTCAATTACAAAAAATATGAAAATACTTATATATACAGGTTGCAGCCAACTAACTGATTGTGGGTGTTCGCCTTTCCACCCAACCATAGGCTCAGAGGCATTCATTCTTAGCGCTCTGGCCACCCCCGTGCCAAGCCATGATGTCACTAGGGAATTTATGCCAATTCTCAAGGATCCCTTCTCTTTCACAGCTTCTGCGAGGTTTATCAAATGCTTCCTCATCATCAAGTTCGCGACCTTTTGCTCGTTCTCAGCTGGAGAGCTCCCCGTGATCCCCACTCTTCTTTCCATCCTTTTCTTGTCTTGCACGCACACCCCTTCTTGGGAAGGTTCCCATTCCTATCTTATTCCTTCTATCCTAAGAAAACTCGGGTCAATCAAGGTCTGCAGGACCCTGTGGTACTTCGGGCTGACATTCTGCAGCTAGACCATGCTTCCATTCATGGGGGTAGTTGTTGGTTCAACCACCGGTCCTTTCTTCATTAACTGATTTCTCTCCTTGGGATCCGGAGGAGGTTTATTATCCTCATCAAAGGGAAATTTGGATGCGTTCGAAATAATGAACCCTCTCTTATAGTTTGCACATTCTTTCCTCTAGTGATATCATGGCCAGTACTTCAAGGCTTCACCCCCACAGTCAGTTATTGGCAATCTAAACAATAATACATTTACATTGTTCTCATGCCATAGCATGGTGATTATGATTAATGATTAATTACAAGCTAGGGGAAACATGGGTGTTACAATCCCCTCCCACTTAAAAAGAACATCGTCATCGGTGTTCTTTCTCAGTAACACTTGTCATGCCTTTCTCATTCAGTCGCTTCAGAAGTCTTGACCCTCTTTCTTGGTCAGGTCCTTTTCAATCTCTTGGCCTTCTTCATCTGCCTTCAATAATTCTTGGACAACAAGCACATTAATCATAATTTCATGCGAAAACATTTTATTGTTACATAAAATTCTAAAAAAAAATCACAATTTAGCACAATACTCCTCTGCGCAGTTTGTGGATTTGTATCCACATTGCTATCTTGTTATCCAGACTCATTGTTTTTCTTGGACATACCCATTGTGTGCATGATCCCAATCAATAGTTTACAAGAACTATCAAAGTCTCATCTTCCTTGCGGTCACTCACTTTCCGGGCCCAGGCTCAGGCATCCCCTTCTCTGATATACAGTCACTCGGATGATCCATCTTGCCTTGCCAAGGTTTTCTCGCATAGGAAGAATTCTAGAGAATTCATTGAGCCTTACAGTCGAGGCGTCCCTCAGACTTGCTCTGACGAGGTGTCCCTCCGGCTTGTGTTACCTCAACACAACATATTTCAAGCGATCATGGCTTACCACAGGGTTCTCATGGCTCAGCAGTAGACATTTTTCATGCTTTTCAGCTTGACAGCCTTCATATGTCCTTTCTGGACAGATCTTTTCTTCTCGCATGTATCACAGGTATACAGAAATTCATGAGACATCATCATAAATTCTAAATTTCAAAATTTTATTGCAAATCTGTAACCCATAGATTTTCCAATTTCCTCATTTATTTTTAGATCTATTCCGCACGGAACGAGATCCACCAATTATGGGACTTTCCTTCCCATAGAAGTTTGGCTCAGCAAGCAATTTTGGTCTTCCTTATGGGCTTACAACACTGCCATATCCAAGACCCTTTTCTTCCCGCAATTTCAACATTCATCGGCCAAACAAATTGTTAGTTCTCATGCACATTATATTTTCATTGCACACTTGCAATGGTTCACAAACAATTTCAAGATTGTGCACACTAACAATCAAATGCATTCGCTTCAAGGAAAATACCATTCCTTGTGGTTTGGCTCAACAGGTAATTAGTCTTCCTTATGAACTTATAGCACTGCCATATCCAAGACTCTTTTCTTCCTGCACTTTCAACTTGAATCAGCCAAACAAATTGTTAGTTTNGTAAGCCTACAATAAAATCCATAGAGATATCCCGCCAAATAGCAAGTGGAATCGGAAGTGGTTGTAGTGTGCTAGGAGATTTGACCGTTTCTCCCTTGTTGCATTGACACACATCACATTCAGCCACAAAATTACGAACGTCGTGTTTCATTCCATCCCAGAAAAAAGAACGTTTGACCCGGTCATAGGTTTTGGTAAACCCGGAGTGCCCAGTTGTGGGTGTAGCATAAAGCTCAAAAAGTATCGTGGATTTACATTTTCACTGTTTACTTAAATACAAATGGTCTTTATATCGAAGCTCATCATTGAGCCAAGAGTACCCTAGGGAAACTAGAGAATTGGACTGCAATTGTTGTATCAGTTGCGAACTTTTGGGATCGTGTAGCCATTCCTGGCGAACATCTTGGAGCCAATCTGGTACAATGAAGGAGAGAGAAAAAAGGGACCTTTCATCTTCATATTTTCTGGAAAGTGCATCAGCAACCACATTGTCTTTATCTTTCTTGTAAATGATCTCATAATCATATCCAAAGATATTAGTCACCCATTTTTGTTGCTCTCGGGAGAAAATGCGTTGTTCCAAAAAATACTTGAGGCTTTGATGATATGTCTTAATTTAGAAGTGTTGCCCCAATAGATAAGGGTGTCAAAGATCCACGGCATGCAAAATAGCCAACATTTCTTTTTCATAGATTGATTTGCCCAAATTTTGCTCAGACAATTGTTTGTTGGTAAAGGCCAAAGGTCGACTCTCTTGCATAAGGACAGCGCCAATTCCTTTCCCTGAAGCATCACATTCCAGGACAAAGGTCTTTGTGAAATTAGGAAGGGTCGGGACTAGAGTGGTGCACATGGCCATCTTCAAGGTTTTAAAAGCTTGAGCAGTTGTTGGAGTCCAAGTGAAAGAATTCTTTTTAAGGAGTGCAGTGAGAGGTGCCGCAATCTTTCCATAATTCTTAACAAACTTGTGATAATAACATGTTAAGCCCAGAAATCCACGCAAGCTTTTGAGAGTCTTTGGGTGAGGCCAATCTTTCATAGCTTCAATCTTTTTAGGATCCACCCTGACGTTGGCCTTTCCAACAATATGACCCAAGTACTCGACTTTTGAGGCTCCAAAAGCACATTTAGATTGTTTGAGGAAAATTTGGTGCTGAGAAAGTAGATGGAGAACTCGATCCACATGAGCAAGATGGTCTGTCCAGGTTTTACTATAGATGAGGATATCATCAAAGAAAACTAAGACAAANGTAAGCCTACAATAAAATCCATAGAGATATCCCGCCAAATAGCAAGTGGAATCGGAAGTGGTTGTAGTGTGCTAGGAGATTTGACCGTTTCTCCCTTGTTGCATTGACACACATCACATTCAGCCACAAAATTACGAACGTCGTGTTTCATTCCATCCCAGAAAAAAGAACGTTTGACCCGGTCATAGGTTTTGGTAAACCCGGAGTGCCCAGTTGTGGGTGTAGCATAAAGCTCAAAAAGTATCGTGGATTTACATTTTCACTGTTTACTTAAATACAAATGGTCTTTATATCGAAGCTCATCATTGAGCCAAGAGTACCCTAGGGAAACTAGAGAATTGGACTGCAATTGTTGTATCAGTTGCGAACTTTTGGGATCGTGTAGCCATTCCTGGCGAACATCTTGGAGCCAATCTGGTACAATGAAGGAGAGAGAAAAAAGGGACCTTTCATCTTCATATTTTCTGGAAAGTGCATCAGCAACCACATTGTCTTTATCTTTCTTGTAAATGATCTCATAATCATATCCAAAGAGCTTAGTCACCCATTTTTGTTGCTCTCGGGAGAAAATGCGTTGTTCCAAAAAATACTTGAGGCTTTGATGATATGTCTTAATTTAGAAGTGTTGCCCCAATAGATAAGGGCGTCAAAGATCCACGGCATGCAAAATAGCCAACATTTCTTTTTCATAGATTGATTTGCCCAAATTTTGCTCAGACAGTTGTTTGTTGGTAAAGGCCAAAGTTCGACTCTCTTGCATAAGAACAGCGCCAATTCCTTTCCCTGAAGCATCACATTCCAGGACAAAGGTCTTTGTGAAATTAGGAAGGGTCGGGACTAGAGTGGTGCACATGGCCATCTTCAAGGTTTGAAAAGCTTGAGCAGTTGTTGGAGTCCAAGTGAAAGAATTCTTTTTAAGGAGTGCAGTGAGAGGTGTCGCAATCTTTCCATAATTCTTAACAAACTTGCGATAATAACATGTTAAGCCCAGAAATCCACGCAAGCTTTTGAGAGTCTTTGGGTGAGGCCAATCTTTCATAGCTTCAATCTTTTTAGGATCCACCCTGACATCGGCCTTTCCAACAATATGACCCAAGTACTCGACTTCTGAGGCGCCAAAAGCACATTTAGATTGTTTGAGGAAAATTTGGTGCTAAGAAAGTAGATGGAGAACTCGATCCACATGAGCAAGATGGTCTATCCAGGTTTTACTATAGATGAGGATATCATCAAAGAAAACTAAGACAAAATGATGGAAAAAAGGACGGAAGACATGATTCATGAGGCTTTGGAAAGTGGAGAGAGCATTACATAAGCCAAAGGGCATGACCAAAAACTCATAGTGGCCCTCATGAGTTCTAAAGGCAGTCTTAGGAATGTCTACCTCTTTCATACGGATCTGGTGGTAGCCAGAATGAAGATAAAGTTTAGTAAAGAACTAGACGCCACTCAATTCATCCAAGAGGTCATCAATGACAGGAATGGAAAAATTGTCTTTAATGGTGAGTTTGTTGAGGGCGCGGAAGTCCGGATACATGCGCCAAGAACCTTCTTTCTTAAGGACCATGACCACAGGAGAAAAGTAGGGGCTTGTACTAGGGCGGATAACACCTGCGTTGAGCAGTTCTTGAACCATTTTCTCAATTTCATTTTTTTGGAAAAAGGGGTGACGATAGGGACTAATATTGGGAGAAAGGCTTCCCGAGACAAGGGGAATGGAATGATCATGAACACCACGGGAAGGAGGGAGTCCCTGGAGAGTGGAAAAAACCACTTGATGTTTAGAGAGGATGGATTAGAGGTCCTGCGGCACAAAAGGTGTCTTCGTTGATTGCATGGCATGGATTTGGGCAATAATGCCAGAATGGCATTTTCTGATCAGTTTTTTCATGCGATGGGAACTAATGATCTCTGGGGAACAGGCGATGATGCCTTGGAACTTATATTGTTGGCCCTCCTGGTCGAATTGCATGGTTAATTCCTTAAAATTCCATGAGAATGGGACCCAAAGTCCTTATCCATTATGCACCCAACACAATGTCACAATCGCCCATGTTGATAGAAAACATACGAGATTTTAGGTGGTATTCACCAATTTGGAGACACACATTTTCACAACGCCCTCCACATTTCATGGACCCGCCATTGGCAATCATGATTTGGAAATTATTGACTGCACGGATATAGAAATTAGTTTCTTGGGCAATGCGGCGATGAATAAAATTATGGGTGCTTCCACTATCAACAAGAATGATGACCTTATGCTTGATGTAACCAATTAGCTTGAGGGTTTGGGGAGCAAAGAAGCCAGTGAGATCATTTAGGGAAATGATCGGTTCTACTTCGAGAGGGTTTGAGGGAGGGGTTATATCAATGGGTTTAGGTGACACGGACACAAGGGGAGCCTCAACATCCTCTTCCGAAACATCCTCCGAGATGGCCATAAAAATCTTTTGTTCCTTACACTTGTGTCCCGGAAAATATTTGTCATCACAATTATAACAAAGGCCTTTGAATTGGCGTTCAACCATTTTGGCCCTGGTCAATTTTTGGATCTTTAGTGGAGTAGAAGGAGGAGTGGGAGTTATTGGTTTAGTGCGAGGAATAAATGAGGGTTTTCGGTTTTGAGAAGAGACAACCTGTTGTGATTTCTTAGCTCTTTTAGTAGCATCCACCCAACTCTGAGGCCGAACCATGAGAACATGGGCACGAATCTCATTCTTGAGGCCACTGATAAAACATTCTCAGAAAAAACCATCAGACATGCCCTCTGTACAAAAAGTTAGTCGCTCAAAAGTAGTTATAAAGTCTTCCACTGTGCCAGATTGTTTCAACTTTGTCAAACGGCCTAAATGGTTGGTGTCAGTGTCAAAGCGTTCACAAAGCTCTGCCACAAAGTGTGTCCAAGCAACATACCATTGGCGGGAAGTTTTTTTCCATTGCCACCATTGCCAACGT
The DNA here is from genome assembly GCA_000966675.3 of Picea glauca. Taxonomy (NCBI): domain Eukaryota; kingdom Viridiplantae; phylum Streptophyta; class Pinopsida; order Pinales; family Pinaceae; genus Picea; species Picea glauca. The sequence goes on from JZKD02S1674479.1 coordinate 549,799, forward strand.
TCTTGATCTAAATGGAGAACACCATACCGAAGTTTGGTTGACTTATCTGTAATGCCATACAAAGAGAAATAATGTTCCATTTGAGTTACCCAGCCAGTGAGATCCGAGCCATCAAATTTGGTCACATCCACATGCGGAAGGCGTAGGTTACGCTGAAAGTGATAGGGCTGAAAATTCTGGGAATGAGAGGAAGTTTCACCTTTGGTATGCAAAGATGGGTTAGATAAGGGAGGATCTGCAGGGATATGCAGCTTGGTGCAGATCATCGCAGTGACAGATTCAAGTTGGGTAGTAATGTCTTGTTTGAGGTCTTGTTTGAGTTCCTCGATTGAGGCAGCGATGGAGAAATGCATGTTTTTATTGATGGTGGCAATATTGGCACTAAGTTGTTTCACTTATTGTTGGGTCTCTGTGAAATTAGAGTGCAAGGTATTGAAGCGAGCTTCCAAGTCTTGGCTACAAGTATGGGCCATGATAACGAGGGAACCGAAAAGGGACGAGTGGGGTCACACATAAAATGGGTTATGGTTGAAGTGTATCACAACGATCAGGGTAACGAGTTGAATCCAATGGGGTAAAGCCCAAATAAGGGTGTTGGGAGGGGGTCGGGTCCACGAGAAAAAAAAAATTGTTGAAAAATGATAGGTATGAATGCGATAAGGGCAAAGAGAGAAATCCAGTGAAATAGATCTCAAATAATGGTGTAGTGATTTGGCAACTCGAATGCAGGATATAGTTGCGCGACAATAGATCTTGTTTATTCTGTTTTTGTTTCCATCTCCAAAGGTTAGGTATTCAAGGGTTCTACAGACAAGGGTTTTCCATGTGCTATAGCTCTCTGATATACGTGCAAGGTCCAACAGTAGTACTCGACCCAATATCTCAGGGCACCAACTAAGGAGGCTAGAGCATGCCCTTAGTTGTACTACCCGACTACCCAGGTACTAGAGAGTATCTTCCCAAGTTTTTTTCTCAGTGGCACTACAGCAATCAAGTGGTCGATTGATTTATCTATGGAGGGCTTCAGAGGATCTACGTCGATCCATATACAGGTGTTGTCTGATGCGCTATCACTCGAAGGGGTACCAACAGGGGTTACAAGGGCGGCCAACAGATGTGCGCTTAAGTACCACTTGTATTTCCTGCGTGTATGAATCCCCGACCGCGGGTTTATGCACGTAACAACAAATCTCTGTAGCTTAAAGACGTCGGAATACGTCTCTACCCTGAAAAAAATAAACCCACAATTTTCTACCGAGGAAGGCGCTGTGATACCACTTGTAATATTCCAGATATAAAAAAGTATACAGAACAGAAATAAATAGCTAGAAATGGCAGATGAACAACAAAATAACCATAACAACACCACAATAATACCAAAATGATACCAGAATAACACCAGAAATAGCACTTTGATCACTGAGAGCAATGTTCACTTGTCTCTTTGAGGGAGCAATCTCCAACAGAACAAAGCTCTATTACAATAATATCCAAGACAAAAGTTCTCATACCCTCAACTCCTATTTATACTAAATATGTCTATCAAAAGAACCATCTAGAGGAAGATCATTCTAGAAGCGGAAACTTCTATTAAGTCTTCTTACATTGGACTCGTTATTCCTTATTGCTAGGCCTTATTAATATTGACCTTTATTACATTGAAATATATTATTCTACCTACGTGAGGGTTAGGTCCCTAACATAATGAACCCTCTCTTATAGTTTTCATATTTTTTCCTCTAGTGATATCATGGCCTACTCTTCAAGGCTTCACCTCCACACTGAGTTATTGGCAATCTAAACAATAATACATTTACATTGTTCTCATGCCATAGCATGGTGATTATGATTAATGATTAATTACAAGCCATGGGTGTTACAGTGTTCTCCGTGAACTAGTTTAGAGAAAGGAATACTTCCTCACATTTATGGATGACATTTCTAGTAAACTTGTAGGCAGGAATACTTCCTCGCATTTATGGATGGCATTGCTAGTAAACTTGTAGGCAGGGACAGATACTTACATTCATTGATGGCCATCCCTATTAAACCAATCTACACAAGAATATTTTCCCAAATTTATGGATGGCATCTCTAGTAGAAGAATATTTTTCCACATTTATGGATGGCATCTATAGTGAATCCATCTAGGTAGACTAGTGAACATCACCCAAGAGGATTCTAACTAGGCACCTACTAGCTTGGAATTAACCAAATATCCAAATTAAACTAATTCCGTAGGTTTAGTACCAAAGAACTTATATCCAAAACATTGATCATTTTCAGAAAATAATCACTACATATATTGTGCACAATTTCAAGTAATCAAACTTATGTCCAAAGCATTGATCATTTTCAGATAAATACTTCTTCACATTCATTGATAGTTATCCCTAGTAAACCAGTGTACACGTCTAGTAAACCCATAGGGATAGACTAGTGAACTTCACCCAAGAGAATTCAAACCAAAATCCCACTAAAACTGAACTAATAACTTCAGTTTAGTACCACAAAACTCATTTCCAAAACATTAATATTTTCAAAGCAATGTATAAAAATGACCACTACATGTACCCTGCACAATTTCAAATATCAAACTTATTTCCAAAACATTTATCAATTTCAAAGTAATCCCTGACAATAATCACTACACAACCTACACGTTGTCAAACAACCCCTGAAAATACAATGCCTAAAAATGACCACTACATATAACCTAACACATTGTCAAGCAATCACCCAAAGCTTTAATAAAAACGAAGGCCACCAATGTCCCATATTTATGGGAACGAGTCATTTTCCAACTACCTTCAAAAACTTACCAACATAGTCAACACTGTCAACCAACCTACACGTTGTCAAACAATGTCTAAAAATGACCACTACATATAACCTAACACATTGTCAATCAATCACCCAAAGTTTTAATAAAAACGAAGGCCACCAATGTCCCATATTTATGGGAAGAGTCATTTTCCAACCACCTTCAGAAACTTACCAACATAGTCAACACTGTCAACCACTGGATTTATAATAAAAAGGAAAATGACTTTCAAACAGTGTCAAAAAAATCTCTCTTTCAAAACAGTGTAAAAACATATCTGAAAGTGATTGAAAACTATAAATTATGTTGAACCAAACTTTGACCAGAATGCCCTTAAAAAAACCCTTTCTGGATAAGCTCTGTCCCACTATACCCCTTGCCTTTGATCTTATGCAAAGATGTTCAAAACGCAAGTCTTAATTTGAGCTGTAGAATGTTTCTCACTCAAGTGTGTCTCACTCCCAGTGAATCCATGTTCTCAAACGGTTACAAATGCATTTCTCAACAAAAAAATATTTGACTTGGACTTGCCTAGGGTAAGAACAGTCTGAACAAAAGCTTACAATACTTAATATTACCTTATTTTAATACCGTTAAACCAAAAATATGACAGTTTTTATGGAAAAATCAATAATATTATATTGATCTTTAATAGGATAAGAACAAAAATATAACAGTTTCTCTGGAAGAAAATCTTATAATGACAGTTTCTCTGGAACAAAAGCACTTACAATATTTACATTCTGCTTGCAATTTCTCAGTCTGCAAAACCCTTAATACTAAATTTCTATTGTACTTGTAAAATACCCTATAACACCTATAAACAATATTTGTGACATAAATTGCAATATTTGGAGATTTATTTTGTAATAATATTCGGAGAAATCAAAAGAAGTTTCACAAATATTATACATCAAGTAGCAAAATAAAAGACACATATTTAAACTCATGAATATATTGGAATGCTTTAAATTAAAAGCACATATTTCAATCATGAATATATTTAAACTCTAATACCGATTATGAAATGAAATTCTGAAGATTTTACTGTTTTCTGATTCTATCATGAGAAATTTATAGAAAACAAACATCCGAGAAAGGCCCCGCCGTATCTGAAATTGATAAAGACATGAAACCTGTTCTTTGAATAAAACTAATAAGAATTATTTATTATTAAACACTTCATTTTAACATGTCTATCTTTTACTATTTGAAAGAATATTTGATGAGCAAAATGTGACATATTTATTGTGAAATCTGTTCTTTGGTAAATATAACAAGAATCATTTATTATTAAACAATTTATTTTAATATTTTAACTTGAATTTATATTCTTTAAAAGAATATTTTATTAGCAAAATGTGCTATTTATTTGCGGTTTTTTACTTTCAGTATTCTCTAAACTAGTATAGTCACTCCTTTCTTAATATGATTGAATAAATGTGAAGAAGTAAACAGTTTAACAAATGCATTCATAAAAGTAAGAAAACTCTTATTCAATGAATGTAATTTATCTAAATTAGCATAGCCAATCATTGTAATTTATTGTTTACGAGAACCACTAAAAATATACTTATATCTTCAATTGTTAACCATCAAATTAAAATTTTGAATTAAAAAACTAATAATTATACCCATTTCCAATAAATATAGGCATTTAAGAATAACTAAAATTTCAATCACAATTCATTTTTCATCATATCTTCAAGATTCGAAGCACAAATAACAGAAATGGCGTAAAATATATATATTTATAGTTAGGAGGGCTTTACATAAACCCAAATAGGGCGGGTGGCGAAAGGCCACCACTGCCGCTTAGAACACGTTAAACAAGACACTGTCGTACAGATTAAAGAACAATGAACTCAGGAGCGGGCAGCAAATCGTAGCCACCGCGGCATCCATTACACAATCAAAAGACCATTAATAACCCCAAAGAAAAACGCTCAGACGGACAAAAATCTTGCNTTTAGTAGTTCCCTCTCTCTTTTATAAGTGGCCCAAGAGTCAAGACACATATATGTTACATTTGTGGCTCATTGGTGCACAACCGTAGGTAATGGTCTCAACTCAAAGCTTTGCACGCTTGTCTAAAACTACACATGTTTTCGCAACAAAGAGAAAATGAACAAAAATACAAGATCGGATATAATTGACAACAATTTATTCCTTAGGACTATTCACAACATTATGATTAGGATTACAATTAAATTACTTAATATATTTTACCTTAGGCTTTCACAAGTCCTCACAACCTCTCAAACACCTTATTTCCTTCTACAGATGAGGCACTCTTGGAGCATCACTCCTCTACACATTGTTTGCAATCTCGAGTTTCTTCTCTCACTACTACAATCTGTCAATCCCATAAACATTGTCTCTTTCGTATTATTTGGTGTATGTCGTCAATATTTGCTTAAGTACCAACTATCTTCTCTCATCAATTAATCAGTGTCATCGTCATCATGACTTTGATGTGCTCTCTCCTTGTTGTGTTATTATATGCCTTCCCTTAAAGGTATATGGCTTCTCTCCTTACAATGTCATTATATGCCTTCTCTTCAAGGTATAGTTTATTTCTCCTAAATCTATCTTCTTGAGGACAATTTCTCAACAAAGAGAAAATGAACAAAGAGAAAATTTGTCTAAAACTACACATGTTTTCGCAACAAAGAGAAAATGAACAAAAATACAAGATCAGATATAATTGACCACAATTTATTCCCTAGGACTACTCACAACATTATGATTAGGATTACAATCAAATTACTTAATATATTTTACCTTAGGCTTTCACAAGTCCTCACAACCTCTCAATCACCTTATTTCCTTCTGTAGTGTCCCCAAGGCCGAGCCCCGTTACAGATCATGATATATACAATGAATTGTAAATGTGTTCTATAGGCTGGTGAGCCAAGTTTTGTATAAGCCGAGAGGCTTATGTGTTTGTTAGGCCAGGAAGCCTAAGTGTTTGAAGGCCAGGAGCTTGTTGTTGTATTTGTATGTATGCAGAATAATCAATAAAATATAAACACCGCCAGGTGCAGACCGACCACGATGAATGAGTGAAGGGGGACTGAGCGTCCACAGAGTGGACAAGGAACTAGGGGCTGGAAGGTGGGAAAGGGGCTGAGTGTTGAGCCTAGGGGCTTAGGCCTAGAATAATATTTTAATATTATTTCCTAAAAAAGCCATGTGCATATTATTTTACCCTAAGTTCCTAGCAAAAAGGAAAGGCGTGTACAGGGAGGCAGGCGGATGGAACGCATGTAGTTCCCAGGGTGACAAATGTCCACCCTGACGCATGCAAATAAAATAGAAAGGAACAGTCGTGGGGGGGGGAAATCTCTCGCATTTCATTCGACCCGACTGCCCTGAGCAGGAGCCGGAGGAGCCAGTCTGCAAGAGACCTCGTGTATGTCTGTTATAGAGAGGAAGCCTGTGTTGGGTGCTGAAGAATGCGTGTTTACCCTTGTTCAGAGCCGTGGAGTCTGTTTGTGAGAGAAAACCAGTGTGTGCATTCCCTGAACGAAATGTCCATGTCAATTTCGGGAAAGAGTCTTTGTTTGCCCAGGAAAAGCTGAGCGAGCTTGTGCATGGAACCCTGTTCAGAAATCTTGACCGTGAGTATATCCTGTGGCTGCTGAACCAATTCTTGGGAAGCCTGTATCTGTTTTCCCTGTGTTTGTTGTGGCACGCAGTTCTAGACTGCGTGAGGCTTGTTGGCCTGTGAGCAACTCTTTCCAGGTGAAAGAGTTTGTTGGGAAGTGGTTTCTCCCGGAGAGTGCCCAGCACCAGCTACGGGCTCGGAGACTTCCTGATCCGGCCTGTTGCCGAGACCCAGAGAGGGAGGTTAGCACCGATGGACTGTGCGTGTGAATGTGTATACTCCCGAGCGGAACATGCATGTGGGGAATGAGATTCTGGTAGTAGTGGGCGTAAGATGGCATCTTTGGGAAGAATCCTTCCAGATATTTCTGTGTTGTTTTCCCTGTAACCTCAGCCTAGCCTAGGATTCC
>JZKD02S1674479.1:573112-584770 GCA_000966675.3 Picea glauca
AGTCTTGGAGCCCTTGATAGAAACCGCCTCGACGTCCCCTGCTCCGCCAACGTTGGTGATAAGAACCAAATTGAAGTACGAGTGACCATTGACGGTGAACCGAATTCCACCCTTTCTTTGACAGGGCACCCTGAATCAAGAAACCGACGCTAATTCAAAACCCATATCGAGAAACTAAAAAAAAAACGCTAAATCTAGTAGAGAGAGCTGAAACCACAAACCTTCTGTATTGAACTGGGACGATGCCTGCCCGGAATTTGGCAATGTGCTGGAAAACGGGCTCCGAGAGATCAAAGTGCTCCAGGGGAGGATTGCACCATCCACCGTTGTCATTGGGAAGCGCATTGTTGGGCGGGCAGAAGTTGGTAGCAGTGACAACGATAGAGCCGGGAAGGCACCATTGCGGGTCATCGTTGCACTGGATTTCATAGCAAGCTCCGCAGCTGAAACCGTTGTTGAACAACGCAGTACTCAGAGCCGCGGTGTTGGTACCGTAGCCCTGGCTGTAAAGATTTCCGTAACCACAAGCACCGCCTGAAACAGAGCAACGAATAAATCAAAACCACAACCACATTAGAAGTCAAATAACAACGACAGGCAGTTATTGGGACCCATTATTGTGAAATGTAGCCACGCTTACCCATTGTGCCAGTAGCGTCGCTGCCACCATAGAACGTAGCATGAGCACTGATCCATCCGGAACAGTGCACACCTCGGAGAATTGAGAGGAGCCCCAACGAAACAAGCCATAAAAACGCCATTTCCTGCACACACACAACAAATGATCAGTACAGTCTACAGATCTACACCAGACATTGGAGGCCAGACGAGAGAGGTTCGAATCTCACCAGAGAAAGCAATAGAAACTGCAACAGAGCTCAACAATTTCTGATAATGAAGAACAAGGAATGAATGTGAGAAAACAGCGAAGGGGGGGTTAGTTATATAGAAATGTTGTGGGGGCGGGCAGATAGCACAATCAGTACAAGGAAGCGTTGGAGATTGTGTATGGGCGTTGAGAAGGAGCGTTAACGTTAACAACCAACTTCCGAAGGTCTTTCTTTTGTCTGGACAGTTTGATGTGTGAAGGGGCCCACTTCCGTTATGTAGGGTGGGCTACTTCAATTTAATAATCAACGCCGTGAGAGACCAAATATCGCCTCCTTAGTTTTTTCCGTTAATTATCTTTCTCACCCCCGCGCGGGAAAGAAGACCTGAAACCCTAGGATCCCGGATTTAAAAGTAAATCATAACCATGGTCATTATTATTAATACAAGAATTTAAGTCAAACCACTATGTGGCTCCCTCCCCCAAAAGGGAAATTATGGGTAATTAAATATAATAGTTTTTATTAAATGTTTGTTAACCATGCCGAGGGACGTGTGGTTAGGTTAGACAAATTTAGATCTGTAAGTTGTCTAAAATTTTTTTATTTTTATTTTTTTTTCCGGAAACTTGGTGATGTAAATTTGGAAAAAAAATCTTATTTTTTTGTTGTTTAAATTATATTTCTGAATATATAAATTTTATTTTTTTTTCAGAATTTTGGTGATGTAAATTTAGAAAAAAATCCTATTTTTATTGTTTAAATTGTATTTCTAAATATATAAATAGATTAAATATGATGAATAACTCTTGAAATATTTCGATTATACAAATTTACAAATCCAATCATTATTCACTAAATTTCGGACAAAATCAAACAAAATAAATAAATAAAAAATAGAACTGTTAGACTGAACACATAGTTTGTTATACCATGAGTGGCGAGGTGAGGGGTTTTTTAAAATATTAGAATCCACTTGACTATGTTTGCGGCGTGTGAGACATGGTTCAACAACAATAAGTCAGGGAAAGTCAGAATGTAACTGGAAGCAACGAGGGGTGGCCCAACGTGATGTNCCTGCTCCGCCAACGTTGGTGATAAGAACCAAATTGAAGTACGAGTGGCCATTGACGGTGAACCGAATTCCACCCTTTCTTTGACAGGGCACCCTGAATCAAGAAACCGACGCTAATTCAAAACCCATATCGAGAAACTCAAAAAAAAACGCTAAATCTAGTAGAGAGAGCTGAAACCACAAACCTTCTGTATTGAACTGGGACGATGCCTGCCCGGAATTTGGCAATGTGCTGGAAAACGGGCTCCGAGAGATCAAAGTGCTCCAGGGGAGGATTGCACCATCCACCGTTGTCATTGGGAAGCGCGTTGTTGGGCGGGCAGAAGTTGGTAGCAGTGACAACGATAGAGCCGGGAAGGCACCATTGCGGGTCATCGTTGCACTGGATTTCATAGCAAGCTCCGCAGCTGAAACCATTGTTGAACAACGCAGTGCTCAGAGCCGCGGTGTTGGTACCGAAGCCCTGGCTGTAAAGATTTCCGTAGCCGCAAGCCCCGCCTGAAACAGAGCAACGAATAAATCAAAACCACAACCACATTAGAAGTCAAAAAACAACGACAGGCAGTTATTGGGACCCGTTATTGTGAAATGTAGCCACGCTTACCCATTGTGCCAGTAGCATCACTGCCACCATAGAACGTAGCATGAGCACTGATCCATCCGGAACAGTGCACAGCTCGGAGAATTGAGAGAAGCCCCAACGAAACAAGCCATAAAAACGCCATTTCCTGCACACACACAACAAATGATCAGTACAGTCTACATATCTACACCAGACATTGGAGGCCAGACGAGAGAGGTTCGAATCTCACCAGAGAAAGCAATAGAAACTGCAACAGAGCTCAACAATTACTAGTAATGAAGAACAAGATATGAATGTGAAAGAACAGCGAAGGGGGGGTTAGTTATATAGAAATGTTGTGGGGGCGGGCAGATAGCACAATCAGTACAAGGAAGCGTTGGAGATTGTGTATGGGCGTTGAGAAGGAGCGTTAACGTTAACAACCAACTTCCGAAGGTCTTTCTTTTGTCTGGACAGTTTGATGTGTGAAGGGGCCCACTTCCGTTATGTAGGGTGGGCTACTTCAATTTAATAATCAACGCCGTGAGAGACCAAATATCGCCTCCTTAGTTTTTTCCGTTAATTATCTTTCTCACCCCCGCGCGGGAAAGAAGACCTGAAACCCTAGGATCCCGGATTTAAAAGTAAATCATAACCATGGTCATTATTATTAATACAAGAATTTAAGTCAAACCACTATGTGGCTCCCTCCCCCAAAAGGGAAATTATGGGTAATTAAATATAATAGTTTTTATTAAATGTTTGTTAACCATGCCGAGGGACGTGTGGTTAGGTTAGACAAATTTAGATCTGTAAGTTGTCTAAAATTTTTTTATTTTTATTTTTTTTTCCGGAAACTTGGTGATGTAAATTTGGAAAAAAAATCTTATTTTTTTGTTGTTTAAATTATATTTCTGAATATATAAATTTTATTTTTTTTTCAGAATTTTGGTGATGTAAATTTAGAAAAAAATCCTATTTTTATTGTTTAAATTGTATTTCTAAATATATAAATAGATTAAATATGATGAATAACTCTTGAAATATTTCGATTATACAAATTTACAAATCCAATCATTATTCACTAAATTTCGGACAAAATCAAACAAAATAAATAAATAAAAAATAGAACTGTTAGACTGAACACATAGTTTGTTATACCATGAGTGGCGAGGTGAGGGGTTTTTTAAAATATTAGAATCCACTTGACTATGTTTGCGGCGTGTGAGACATGGTTCAACAACAATAAGTCAGGGAAAGTCAGAATGTAACTGGAAGCAACGAGGGGTGGCCCAACGTGATGTCACAAAGGAAATGTAAGCTAGCGTTACGGTTACCAGTTTATGGTTATTTCATTCTTCATATAATTCTTTATTAAAAGGACTGGTTCTAGTAGATACTAAATATATGCATTGGCATCGCTCATTATTGAATAAAGGCAAGTTGGGAATAGAGAAATTTAGCATAGAAGCATAATTATTTTCTAGTAGGTTTATATAAAGTGTGAAGTAAGATATTATTGTTTATTATAGTAGGTTTAATGCTTTGTAAATTAAAAATTCCAAATTTAGCATAGAAGCATAATCATTTTCTAGAAAGTTTGAAGTAAGATATTATTGTTTGTTACAGTAGGTTTAATGCTTTGTAAATTAAAAATTTCATAGAAGTACATGGATTGAATTCAATATCAATTATTTATGAATATAGGTTTTTAATGGAAATGTTAAATTATGATATTTAGTAAAGTGTTTATGTTAGAAATTCAATTTATGGAGTTTTATGTGGAGTTATAGTAATTTACAATAGGTATTATAGGAGGGATTGAATTCAAGACCAACTATTTTTGGATATGGTTCTCAACCAAAATTCCAATCGAAGACATTTAGCACCGTGCACACATCATTGTTAGAAATTTGTTTGTTAAAGTCACTTCTTCTCTTATCTTTGATGTCACTTCCAACTCATTCACGATTTTGATTTCCAAGAGGCAAATTGAACTTAAGACAAACTATTGGTGGATATGGAGAGTCCTTAATCAAAATACTAGACCAAGGCATTCGACAAGGTACCCACATCATTAGTAGAAGTTCAACCCATGGAGTAGTTGTATATGGAGTTGTAGCGATGCACAAGCACTCTAGGGGAGATTGAAGAACTCCAAAGGTTACCTATAGATTGGGTCATAGATTGAGGCATTCAACAAGGTGCTCACATCATTGGTAGAAATTCAACACATGAAATTATGTGTGAAATTGTAGTGTTGCACACATCTTAAAAGAGTTTGTTTATTTATGGAAAATATTGTTACATACCCCTAAATCCAATGTTATCCAAAACTTATTGGCTTATTGTTGCTCTTGTCTTACTACCACACTACTCAAACATATATGAAGAGACATATGGACCTTGTCAATTTTCAAAGCAATTCTTGCTGTCAAATTTCTTCTATAATGTGGAGCTTAGGTTTTGCTCAAAATATAGAGTCATTATGATGTACCCCTCCCATTTTATCAACGCCGAGCGATAAGAGATACAACTCTTACCATCCTTCCTCATAGCCCTATAACATAGCTCAATCATGTATTGATTTGATTCTAGGATATAAATTGGAGGACAAGTTAAAGATATTAAATTAATTAAGGGTGCTAAAGGATGAACATAAATGAAGGAAAGAAACACAAACCAAATTAGAATGTAATAGTGTTTGTATTAGTGAATAAAAATTATTTACATTTCTCTATGAAAGAGAGGACGAGAAAGAAAAGATGTGTTGTTGCTATGCTTCGTATCACACATACTATACATAATTCAGTTACAAGAGTGTCCATTCGATCATTGAAGACAATTTGGTTTTGTTTGTTGATGACTATTCATCTTTGTAATGTATCATATGTTGTTGTAGAAGTGCATATATAACGACCATGGTAATGGTTGGAATTCAAGGATGCAGGCATGTAGATGTTGAGTGTGTGCACGAAGCGCTAAAGTGTGTGCATGTAGGTCATTGAGGTGTGCATGCACAGGTTGTTGAAATAGGAGTGTAGAGCTAAAATTCGATGCACTAAATGTTGTAGAGGTCTCATGAGCATGGGGAGTTCCCCCTTGCCATGTATGTTAGTGGTGACAAGAGGCTATCAAAAACGCTACCCCTTAATTGCACTTATAAGTTGTGAAAGAAAACTATCAAAAACACTACACATTGAACCCTATAACAAGTCATGGTGTTGAAAGCACTAAATCTTATTTTCCAATAAATCCAATTTTAATATTTTTTTTTTTAATCTTAAAATTTATTTACCAAATTTAAAATCTAATCACCATATTTACTTTTACATTAAAATTAAAATTAAAATAATAAATTACAAAATTTTCGACTTCTTTCTACTCTAACCCTAACCCTAAAGAGACAAGTCCTTTCCATAAAAAGGAGACAAGTCCTTTCCAATAAAAAAAAATGATAAGTAAGATAAGTAATGTGAGTGTCCATATAAGTTGGGAGTTTTTAACAATTATTGTGAAGTAGGGATTCTTTTCCCATAAATGCGTGCAGGTTGGAAATCATATAAATTAACTTTAGATTGAAAGCGTGACATTATAAATTAACTTTAGATTGAAAGCGTGACATGGGTCATAAAAATTCAAAAATCTTGCTCCCCACATTGCATTTTTTCTTTCTTTAAACCTTTAAAATTCTCATTTATAAAAAATTATTGCATGTCTATCTCCACTAACTTTATCATATGCATTCATGAACTTTGTGTGTCCGTTACTTAAGGTTTACCATGTGATAGAGAGCATATAGGGCTTGCATCCCAATAAAGTGTTAAAAATTTAACTAATGAGTGAAAAAGGTAAAAGGGACCACACCACTCACGAGTTCTTCGCGCTCGACTAGTGGTTTTTTTAATTTGAAATTTGAATATCACATTGGTCATCATTGTGGAACCGTGTGGAACATTTATTGTCATCTCATGTCTGTGGAAGGTATGGTATACTTATCTATGTAAGAGGTGGGACATTGTGTTGCACTTATTACTTGACTTGCTTAAGTGTTAAGTGTTTGTGATAATTTTACTAATTATGTTATTTTATTTGTGAAAGGGAATTGATATCCTCTAATTAAGAGGTGGGACATTATGTTACATTTATAGTAAGTGTTACTCAACTCTATTTAAATGATTATGATAATTCTATTTATTTTATATAGAGAATTATTATCCTTAGTAAACTACCTAATCACATTACATATTTTAATATTGATTATCGTTATTTTGTAAAGTTAAACAGTTCTTGAGTAAATGAATCACTTGTAAAACATTAATGGTTTATAATATACTAAGACTCGATAAAGCTCATGTTTATGAAGATTAGCTTTTGGAGTGAGTTAATAAGTGAATAAATTAGTGAATAAACTCGACTTTTATGGTGAGGATTTTTTTCCCTTAACTAGGCAAAGTTCTATCTCGATTCATTCTTTTTCTTTTTTAATTTCAATGATTTGGGTTGTCTTAAAATGGGCCAAAACCCCTAAGGGTAAAGTTCCATGGTTAAAATCTCATCAATGAGGTGGAACTATAACTTCCATCGAAATTCCTACCAGATCTGGGGAATATTTTTGTTGTAAAAGGGTTGAGTTTGTTTACTTATTAACTTATTCATTATTTTTTATTATAAAGCTAAGCCCGCACTTCAAATTTGACTCCCTCTTTGAGTTTACTACAATCAACTTCAATGTTTAGTAGTTCCCTCTCTCTTTTATAAGTGGCCCAAGAGTCAAGACACATATATGTTACATTTGTGGCTCATTGGTGCACAACCGTAGGTAATGGTCTCAACTCAAAGCTTTGCATGCTTGTCTAAAACTACACATGTTTTCGCAACAAAGAGAAAATGAACAAAAATACAAGATCGGATATAATTGACAACAATTTATTCTTTAGGACTACTCACAACATTATGATTAGGATTACAATTAAATTACTTAATATATTTTACCTTAGGCTTTCACAAGTCCTCACAACCTCTCAATCACCTTATTTCCTTCTACAGATGAGGCACTCTTGGAGCATCGCTCCTCTACACATTGTTTGCAATCTCGAGTTTCTTCTCTCACTACTACAATCTGTCAATCCCATAAACATTGTCTCTTTCGTATTATTTGGTGTATGTCGTCAATATTTGCTTAAGTACCAATTATCTTATCTCATCAATTAATCAGTGTCATCCTCATCATGACTTTGATGTGCTCTCTCCTTCTTGTGTTATTATATGCCTTCCCTTCAAGGTATAGTTTATTTATCCTAAATCTATCTTCTTGAGGACAATTTCTCCTTCTTGATGCCTAATTAATTCCAATCAAAAGTTTGTCTCTCACTCTCAAGGCCAGCTTGATTTCCATCTTCATCTATCAACTTATATTTTCTTTCTCCAATGCTTGGCATTCCAATCAACTCAACCATCATATTGTAATGGTCCATCTCCATCATTTCTTGGCTTGTTTTAATGGCCACATGTCCATCTCTTTGTCTTCTAATGTTTTACCTTTCATGTTCTTTCACACGTGCCATGAACTATCTTCCCACATGTACACTTTTTTTCATGAGCATCTTCATCTATGCTCTAACTTCATGTATACACTCTCATATCTACAAGGAGGTGCATTATCAATTTATGTCCAATGAGAAGTGGGTATAGGTACCTTAGAATGCCTGCAAAATTTAAAGGAGAATACCTTTCAACCAAGATCTCTTTGAGTGATGGCATACTTCCAAGAAACTTGATCCTCCAATTGAACAACCCAAATGAGCCTCTCCTCTAAACAATTCCTAACATGTATAGTAAGTAACATATTTCTTCTTATTTTATAGAGAAAGAACTTGTAACCTCAGTGGAGTCACTAGATGATACCTCATTGCCTTGAACACCACTATTTATTCTCACCACAAGCAATTGGACACTTAAATTCAAAAGGAATAGGGCCATGTTCCTCAATGGACTCACTAAATGAAATAAATTGTGTTCAAAAGACATGTCCCATCAAATTCATTGTAGCACAAACTACTAATCTAAGGGAACTAGGCTTTATCCTTGCCGATGATGCTAATTGTTAGACCACAAACTTGTTCCTTTGAATATAAAGTCCAACATGCCAATTGGAACAAATTTGGTGCAACTCTAGAGGTAATGCCCACTATCATCTTGGCATTCACCTCTCTCACTTCATTGTTGGTGCTTTTCCAACTATAAGGGGTATGCCTAAATGCTTCTTCTTATCTGCAAGTTAGGCTTATATGGTATGTGGGAAATTAGACAACGAAGATAGTTTTACATATATCCATAAACAATAGGATGATTTCAATAGAACAAGTTCTTTCCCTATGGGTTATGGAGTGTTAAGTTAACACATAAAGGCCTTGAGAATGAATGGTGGAGAAAAATAACAAGGTAATATGATATAAGAATAAACCTTGCTAATTAAATCAATTGGGCCTTATACTAATTGCTATTGAAGATATTTTAAATCATTGAACAAATCTCCTTCCACAATCATAAACAATACATGAAGCATGTAAACATTGTGACTAAACATATTATGGATTAACACATTAAGAACATAACAATTTGATAACATCAACCTCTATCTCTTTGGATTTACATAGAGTGACAGAGGACATACAAGAAGTCTCACTCGTTCTCTTGCTTAACTCAAACTTCCAATGATAGACAAGTATCCACATGACAAATATAGACAAGTTGGTTGACGTGTATCATATGATTTCAACATCAACATAATAACTTGTTCTACAAAAAAGAAGAAAAAATAGAAGGCAATATTGTAATCACAACAGTTCTCCAATCTCCTTAGAGATTGTACATTTAGCCCCTATATATAATCTCCAAGAATCCATCTTTTGGAAGAATTTATTCATCCAAATTATAACTTTGTATATTATAGCTCCAAATTTGGTTAATATTCTTTAAAATATATCATTTTGAAAAAGTCAAATATGATCGCGCTCCTCTATGTGCTTGAAGAATAAATAAGCAGCCTCCAAGACCCTTAAAATAGGGCTTAACACTCCATATCATAATCATTTATTATTTCTTCATGATTCATAGGTTTTATCCATGATTCGAGGCAATTTGAAATTCGCAATGTGCCAAGTCATCCTTTATGATTGTGCCTTGTTGTTCCATGTGTGAAAATTCCACCCAATTGTACTACAATCCTTCACTCTCTCCTTCCTTGAATTGTTATTCAATAGGTCACAAAATGCACATTATTTCTTCCAAAGATTACATGTTGCCTTGTAAAATGGTAAATTCAAGATGCACACCATGAGCTCAAATTACACTTCAAGGTCACACAATGCATGCCACGAGTGGTGTGAACATAAATGGATATTCTATCTTCCATAACACATCACCCCATATGCTAAAAGAATCATATCAAGTGCATGAAATGCATATTACATTGTTAAAAGTTGCATTCTTCATGTAAAATTTTTGCCTTCCAAATGAGTTGAACATGTCTCCTTAAAATGAAAACCAACCCTTCCAAATGCACTCCTGATATATGTTATATGTTGATGCAAGAAGGGTAGAGTAACTTGTATAGTGCACACTATTGCATGCTCAAAATACATTCCATGGTTCTCAAATGCATTATATAGATGTGCCAAAATTGGTAATTTCATGCTTTTGTCAACTTCATAAAATGCAATCTACTCTTCAAAAATTGCACTCCCCACCTAATAAATACACTCCATGATAAAGTTGAAGAATAGACATGATGTATTTTGATTTGTTTAACCTTTAATCACGCCCATATCTAATGTTATCGACCAAAAGTATATGCTATTAAAAAATAAGAGAATTTTGCATGTAAAATCTTCAGTGTTGAAAATCCTTGCCATAGCCCTGAAAGATGCATTACATCCTTTGTATATGCACTCATTATGTATAAAAATACAAGGTGGTTGTATTATATCACATGTTGTGTCCTTGTGTATGTTTCAAATGCACACCACAACCCACAAGTGCATGATGTTGGTATGCCAAAACAGTGATTTCAATGAAATTGTTAAGCTAAGAAAATGCAAGCTCATTTTACAAAACATGTAGTATGTTCTTAACAAATGCATGCCTTAGCTAAATGGAATCATGGTCATGATGTATTATATTGTGATTGACCTTCTCATGTGCTTAGAATGCATGTGGTTAGTTTGACAATTGCTTGTTGTTACAAGATACTAAAATCTACAAATAAACATGAAATACATGCCAATAGAAGGAAAATGCACACCCTAGTCAAATGCCTCATCCAAATGCATACTGCAAAAATTCAGATACATTTTAATACACATATATTTCTAATAATGCAAAAAACATCATGAGAAATGCCCATCAAATGCTTCAAAAATGTCCCTCGGGGATGCAAAAGGTAGTTTTCTAAAACTGAATAATAGTAGAAAATGCACTCCATGCATACCAAAATGCAATCCCTACACTCAAGAAGGCTAAACAAGGTGCCAATATTTGCAAGGATGATCTTCATGGCCTAATAATGCATGGGGAGGGGATACCTTATGTTCACATTTTTTTATTTTACGAGTCACTTGTCAATTCCTTCATTTTAAGGCAAGATGATGATTTTTTACCAACCTTTTTTTATGAAAAGTATGGAAAATTTAACATGACATTTTAAGGAATAAACCTATTTATGTTTCCCACGCAATTGGGGAATCAATTTTTCAAGTTTTCAGGTTATTCCTCCATAATAATACCATAATACCATCCTGAAGCTCCCATATTTTGAAGTGTCATGCACATGGGAGTTAACGACAACAAAACATAAAGGGGACACTCTATGCAACATAATTTGAGAGCCAAAATAGATTGGAGAAGAAGAACCTTTACATTTTGGACAAATTATCTTCTATGCAAGCTTGAGGAAAATGTATGAAATTATTAGGTGTCAACTAATTTCTCATGGAAACATATGATCATGCCACTTATCAAATATTAAGAAATGCATTAATAGGATGCCCCCCTCTCTCTCTACCATATATCTAGTTATAACCCCTCATATTCCCCTTATTCCCCTTGACCATTAGATGTTTTTATTAATTCATTTCATATGGAACATAGTACATAATTTCACTTAGGCCTCAAATTAGGAAAAACATAAATTG
>JZKD02S1674480.1:9463-20493 GCA_000966675.3 Picea glauca
TTGATTCACCTTCCTTGTGTCCTCATCATGAATTTCATGGGATACATTTTCACTTTCAGGTGTCCTCTCTATTATGAAGTTTTTCAATCCTTCCATGATCTCCCCTTTTAAACCCCCCATCATCTCTTGTAGTTCATCTTTTGTTACCGTCTTCTTTTGTAAATCATTTATGTCCCTACACATTTCTTCACCTTCATCAAGAGTCCATGTAGGATTATCTATAGGATTATTTGGTGTAGAAGTTCCCTTTTTGGGTGGCATGTAGGCCAAGTATCACTTTTGAACCTTGATTTTGAGGTGGTTCTGCTAGACAATATTTCTTCTGTTGTATCTCCAAATTTTCAGCCCTTCTAGGTATGAAACTTTATTTTTTGTAGTTCTCTGATATTTCTTCTCTGCAATGCCACAGGTCTGATCAAAATTGGATGTGTCAAGTGTAATTTACAGTAACTTCTCCACAACTTGTTGATTTTTGGCCTTTCTAGGAGATGTCACTTGTATAGCATGCCCCGCACAAAATAATTGCTATAAAATTCTGAAACTCATACCAGAAATACTACAGACTGTCCACTATCCAATGCAACTAGTCACACTCAATTTGGATACTCTAGGAAGAAGTTATGATTTTTTTACCTGGAACACCTTCTTGAGACTAGTCAATAGGACTAGTCAGATACCCTGTCTTCCACAGGGTGTATCTACAAATGTAAGACGACCAAGAAGCTGAAATTTTTACCACATATAGCTTACTAATTTATGTGAATATCCTCCAGATTTTAGGGTCTGAAACATTACATAAAAAAATTATAGCGAAAATTTTGCAACGACTCAGTTCTGAATGATTCCAAAACCCTATCTTGCACATACTATATCTCCAAAATTATAAGGCCTCGAGAGATGAAATTTTAACCCAATGTACCTTGATCCATCTACTAAATATCCTCCAATTTGTTTGTTCTGAAACTTTGTATAAAAAAAGTTATAGCAAAAATTCCAAGGTGTCTCAGATGCAGCAGCGAAACCCCAAGACCTTGAGCTCTGATACCATATGTTAAGAACCAAATATAAATATAGCATAGAAAAACCTTAGAATAAGTACTCAATGCCTTGAAAAAGAGAAATTCAGATAATAAGCCTCTTCATGGGGGCAACCTCCTTATGCCCACATAAATGTACAATTCCAAGATGATTCCAAATGAAAATGTCTCCTTGGTATATATAGGAGACTAGGAGATATAATTAAAACTAATGGAATAAAGACAACATAAATAAAATAACATTACTAATGTAATATGCCCCAATTAAGGGGTAATGAGCCAATATTAGGGCTTAACATAATATATTCTGATTATGAAGCATGCAAAAATCATGATTGAGATTACATTAAAGATTTGGTTAACCAACTCAATATATGTATCCAAATACTTCACAAAATCTAAAAGGAAGTTGAGATATTTATAGACGTGAATGGAGAGGATATATGGAAGTGTTGCCCCAAGTTTTGATGCTTTTGGCATCATGCCACAATCAATGCTTGATTAAAAAAAATGGAAGGGGAAAATGGTTGTATCAGTGTTTTCACATTTAATCATCTTGGAAATAGGCTTGTCACCTATAATTAGCTCCTCATAATCAACAAAGATACAACTATCAATGTATCATTTTTTTCTTAAGAAAATAATGTTACATAATAATGAATTCAAGTAATGATGTTGCATATGAGAAATATGAGCATATATTGAGGAAACAAAGAAAGAAATTATACAAAAATTGAAAATATCTCTAAGGTCAATTTGACTTCACTTTCTTCGAATCATTGATAAAGAATGACACTTGCAAACAAACAAGTAGAGAGACAATATGTCCAAGCCTCTCAACAACATTGGTTAAATCACAACAAAATTTCATCAATGCATTCGGAAAATCAATGTACACAGGCAAAACACTAAGCATAGTGATTGAGTTGGGTTTTATTCCTTAGAATTGCACGCCAATGAAGAATGTGAAGGCTTCATGGGGGTGATAATTCTTTGCTTAACCATGGTCACCTTGTTTACAACCAATAAATAAATACACATATGAAGAATAATAAAAATGGTGATTGAGTTGGGTTTTATGCCATGAACTACATTTCATTGGAGAATTCCAATGCTTCATGAGGGCAACCTTTGTTATTATATAACCATGGATATATGTAACTTATTCCAAAGCATGGGTAAGTATAGGTGTATGGCACGGGAAAGTACTTAGAGGGTTATATTTCTAAAATCTAAATTTGATGTTTGTCATTTGAGATTGAATTTGGAATCTTTAGAAGGACAAATATTAAATACATATTTCATTTGGATCTATATTCAACAAAGAAGATAAACGAATAATTTTTCATAGAGACCAAGGTTGACCCATGAAAATGAAGAGGAGTAGTAGTTTAGAGGGAATTCAAGCACATTAGAAAAAATATTTGCTTTATGTGAGGACAAGAAACTAAAATGACATCCTAAGAGCTCTAGGGACAACAAAAAATCAACTATGGAGTTGAAGAAAATAAACTATTATCTAGACAAGTTAGACATGCATTTGATACAAATTTTGAAGATCAGGGGTATGAAGGTGAAAATATAAATATTTCAACTAGGATTATTTTAAAGTCTCCATCAATACTTGTGTTTTGAAAATATTTTGACACAAATAGTATAGAGTGACATACCTAGGTGATCCTCTATTACTTTCCTTAACGAAATACCATCAAGAGCCACCATTCCATCATCTTGGAGCAAATTTCTCCCTGCGATGTTTTATTGCGTTCCCTAATGAAGGGACTATTTCTTTATTATATTAGAGGTCACCATTAATTATTGTAAGGTAATATATACTATTGTATTAAGGAAGTATTAGGTACATCCATAAAGGACAAAACCATGTGCCATAGAAAATATAAATTACAAGATATTATGGGTTCTATAGCCAAAACTAAGACTCAAATTACAACAAATGTAGAAAGAAGCAAAAGTAGTGGTTACCATACATACCTCTAAAATCAAGATCTGAACTTCTTTAATTGCTTTACTCTTTTAACAAAAGTCTACATAATCCTTGTAAATGGTTCCTTCTTTCTAAGCCCAACTTTTAGAAGCATGATGGGATGGAACAACAAGAGCCACAAAGTAACTGTGGAATGGATCTACATGTAAAATGGCACTGTCCAAGTAAAGACTCACTACTAAATCTACTTCTACTTGTACAAATAAAATGTATTAGGAGATGATAACTAAAACAATACTCGACAACTTACAAAATTGAAATATTTTGGTAAGAATCACTAATATCGTGACCAAAGAAACATATTCTCCATGTTGAAGCTTAAATATGTCCTTTTTATGGTTAGTAATGTCAAGGTGGCTATGGGGATGAAATCTCCATATGTCACCACTATACAACCATCATATTCTTGTTTCATCCACCTTCTCCAATAGAAAACAATGTAAGAGTCTAACTCATGTATATAATTATATTAGTAAGACAAGCCCAACATTCAATAACCTTGTATGATTCATCAATTTTCTCTTTGTTCTTAAAATAGCCCAAAGTTACATGGGGACCACCAATAACTATCTCTCCTCAAGGAATTGTTGAATGTGACATCAAGTGACCCACCCCCTTCCCAATCAATTAATTGCATATGCAGTAAACAAGACTATTCATAACAAAATCAACTTAGAAGAACATATTTTTCTTAGATAATTGGGAAAAACAGAAGAAAGTTAATTTTAAGACAACTACAGGATACAAAATACAAGAGGAATAAGGAAAATAGGTAGAGAAAGTTAGAACAACCTAAAAAAAAATCATAACAAATTAAAAAAAGGCATTACTTGAGAGAGAATTACTAACATTGATCCAAAAGGATCTAGGAATGCTCATAGAGGTCCAAGAGGATCCAAAATGCTCACATAGGGCCATAAGGATTCATAAATTCTCAAAATTCAATCATCCCAAATGCTCTCAAAAATTCCAACAATGAGTAGAGATCGACAATATCTTTCCAACGACGCAAAAAATTCTCAAACGATGTTCGTATGCAAAAGTTATGGATGGTCAAAGTTTGGGTCAAACCAGGGTAAAAGGAAAAAGTCAATAGGGTCAAGGTGACACGTGTCACCACTGCAAGGGTGACATGTGGCACAACCATACATGTTGTACAATGATGACATGGTGACCTCAGATAGTGACACATGGCAGGAAGGTGAGGTGACATGTCAAGTTGGCAGGTGACTAAGAAATCTGTACATACAATTGGTAGGTGACTGGAAAATCTGTACATACAGTTGGCACAAATTATATGTCGAAACGTGGCAAGGATAGACCAATAAGAGGATTCCATGTGGTAGCCTCCCATTGGCCATTAATGGTTAATTTTTTCAAAAGTATAGGAGTCGATAGGGGTTGAACCCATGACCTCCTATAACCTTATACAAACCTCCATTGCCAATACGTTGGAAACCAATGTTACTTAACCATATATGGTGGCGATTGTTTTTAATCTTGGTAAAGGATTTAGTTGATGGTAAAAATGGCCGATAGCTCAAGCCTTCGAACCATGGTTCGTTTGAAGTTCCATGTAACCATACCCATATTCCACGGGGTGTTTAAAATATATTCCAATCACATGATATATTCGTGGGGGCATATTTATATGCCCAATCACCATATAACCAAAATGATATATATATATATATATATATATATATATATATATATATATATAGTGTGTGTGTGTGTGTGTGTGTGTGTGGTCAACACTAAGGGTGCGGGTTTGTTAGGAACCTACCTAACAAACTTTTAATGCTAACTAAAGTTTCAAGTGGCGGTTTAAGCTTGACCCCCCTACTTAATGGCACATAGGCCAAGGAAAAGGACACACACAAATGGATTATGATGTCTTAGAGTTTGTTCCCGAGGGTAATTAGACTCGGAGGCTGCATCGTAATGTGTGCCACAGGGTTTCGACACAGAATTTTATGAATTTTATACTCATTTTTATCGAAATTTCGCAAGGAATTAGATGGCATATGTTGTTTCTGAGTTTGAGAAATGCAGAAAAAGGTCATTTTAAAACACAAACATTTGATCATTAATAAAGAGGTCTCTATTGGAAGTGGACCTAGAGACATAGCCCAATTTGGGTGAACTCCGTTATCAAACATGTGTATGTGATTTCAATATTGTTGTTTTATTTCCGCTCAATTATTTGCATGTTGTTTATCATTAAAGTGTATTTGGATAGATAAGTATTTCACATGTAAATTGCAAACAATAGAGAGATCATTTTTATTTCGAAGATCAAGTAGATGTTTATATGTATGTAAGATTAATAAGCATATAAGGATTTTTTGGACTAAGTTGGTATCAGAGCAGGTTTGACAAGTGTTTGTGAGTGAATGCTTAAATGGTCCAAATCCAAGCGAGGAGGAGGCAAACTTGCTAATTACAAGTCTGATATTGGTTCAAGAAGTTTTACCCGTCGAAGAGAAATGACTTCACCGAGAAAATTGGGTCCTTATAACTCCAAAGATGATTTATTAGAGGCTTTTAATTTAATGAAAGCCATGGTGGAAGAAATGTACGAGGGTCAAGAGAAGGACAAAGAGGAAGGTAAACAAGATAAAGTTGAACCAATCAAAGAGGGAGGAGGAGGTGATGAATGTGTCCCTTCAGAACCCTCCTCGCCTTCATCCTCATCACTGTCTCCATCTGAGGGAAGTAAACATTCTTCACATAAAAAGAATCCCTCTAAGAAGTCTAATCATAATCTACCTTTATTAAAGTTGGATGTCAAGTTTGAATTTTTGACCTATGATGGAGAATTGAATGTTGAGAAATTTGATAGTTGGATCAAGAAAATAGAGGTATATTGTAGGGTTCAAAAGATTATGGACAACACTGCAAAAATAGAATTAGCTACTCTTCGACTAAGTGGTACAACATTAATATGGTGGGAGAGTGAGATGCAAGTTGATCTTGTTCAAAAAGGTAAAGTAATCTCTTCTTGGGATAAATTTACTAAGGCCAAAAGAAAACAATTATATCCACTTGCTTATACTCAAACGACAATTATAGAATGGAAACATCTAAGGCAAGGTAAAGGCCAAAATATTCAAGAATATACACATGAATTCAAAAAGAAGGCACTATCCTAAGGAATTATGTTGTATACCCATGAAACTCTTCTAAAGTATATTGGTGGCATGAACTCATATCTTCCTCACACTATTTTAATGTTTAACTATACTAACATTGATAAAGTGTCAGTACAAGCTACACATCTAGAGGCTAGTAAGGGTAAGCATGCGATTGAAGATAAGAATCCATAGAAGTCTAAGAAGAAACCGAAAGGAAAATGGAAGAGTAAGAAGTCGGCTACAGTAAATCAAGTTGAAGGAATACCTACATGTTCCCACTGTAAGAAAAATGGACATGAGGAATCACACTGTTGGAAGCTGCATCCAGAATTACATCTGAAGAAAATAAAGGATAAAGGGAAGGATAAGACTACTGCATTAGCTCGACAAGGTCTAGGATCAGATTCTAGAGATGAATCAAAGATCATGGCAATAGGAAGCAAATGTATATCTACTATCAATTATAATTCTTCAATTCCATCTGCTAAATTGGAAAGTGATATTGATCAAAATAACAAAAGTGACCTTTTTCATGTCAGGGTTATAATCAAGCATACAAAGGTAGATACTTTGTTTGACAGTGGATCACAAGTTAAGTTAATATCTGAAGCAATTGTTAAGAATATAGGTTTGAAGACGACGCCTCATAAAAATCCATATCCATTAGGTTGGTTGTGTGAAGATGCTAAGTTGCAGGCGACAAAACAATGTAAAATCAGATTTACAATTACAACTAAGTTCTTTGACGAGGTTGAGTTAGATGTTGCACCTCTTGACATTTGCGACATTGTCATGGGTAGTCCATATCTATTTGAAAGGAAGGACATATTCTATCGTGAAGAGAAAAAATATCATATTTTCAAGGACATGATTGAATTTATTATCAGAGCTCATCGTATCAAAACTAATGTTTCTTTAGTGAGCATGAGGTAAATGAAGAGACTCGTGAGTGCAAGTAAATATTTTGTTCTCATGATAGTGAAACAAAAAGAATAATATATATCACATTCTTTATCAGGATGTGATCCATATCATAAACATGAGTTGGTCAAAATCATATCTAATTATGATGAGTTATTTCAGGAACCTACAGGGTTTCCTCCTAAGAGGGAGGTAGAACATGAAATTTATTTGCAACATGATTCTCCTCTTCCTAACATTGGTATGTACAAGTCATCAGTGATCAATAATGGATAAATAAAGAAGCAGGTTCAGGATTTGCTAGATAACAGAGTCATTAGGACAAGATCCTCTCCATGTGGATCTCATATTGTATTAGTTCTGAAGAAAGATGGCACGTGGAGGATGTATATTGATTTCCGAGCCTTGAAAAATATTATGCCAAAGAACTGTTATCCTCTTCCAAAAATTGATGATTTATTGGATCAGTTAAAGAATGATTTTTATTTCACTAAGTTGGACTTGAGAAGTGGTTACCATCAAATCATAATTGCAGAAAATGACATATGAAAAATTGCTTTCAAGACAAAGTAGGGGTTGTTCGAATGGTTAGTTATGACATTTCGGTTATGTAATGCACCTACAAAATTCATGAAGGTAATGAATGATGTGTTTAGGCCTTACATATATGATTTTTTCATCGTCTACTTAGATGATGTATTTATCTTTAGTCGAATATGGGAATATCATATAAAGCATTTCAAGACAGTTTTTGAACTCTTGAAGAAGGAGAAGTTGTATATCAAGATGTCTAAATGTGAGTTTGGAAAAACTTATCTGGTATATTTGGGTTACATTGTAGGGAATGTTTAGCTAAAGATAGATACTGAAAAATTAGAAGTTATTGTGAATTGGCACAAGCCAACTACTGCCACAGAAGTCAGGAGCTTCTTGGGAGAAGTACATTACCAGAGGAAATTCATTGCTAATTTCTTTTTCATATAAGCTCCTTTGCATGCATTAAAAGTACGACAGGTCTTTCAATGGGGAGGCAAGAAACATAAATCCTTTGAGACATTGAAGGAAAAGATAAGAACCACACCAGTTTTGGCTATGCCAGATCTACAACATTCATTTGAGATTCAAATCGATGCAAGTGTATATTCCATGGGAACAGTCTTGATGCAACGTGGTAAACCTATATGTTATCATTTTGAAACTTTCATTCAAGTAGTAATTAACTATCCAACGTATGATAAGGAATTGTATGTTTTGGTACAAAGTGTGAATAAATGGAAGCATTACTTAATGGGGAAGGAGACAATATTTCTTACATATCATCATCCATTACAGTATTTGTAGTCACATAACAAGCTACAAAAATCATGACATTTCAAGTGGATGGGTTTCTTACAACAATTTCACCTGGTAATCAAATATAAGAAAGGTATTCATAACAAGGTTGCAGATATGTTGTCAAGACCAATGATCAATGCATCCACAACACTAAGGTATAATACTTTAGCTCATGAAAGTTATGCTGAACAATATGCTAAGGGTGATGATTTTAAAGATGTATATAAATCATTAACTCGTGGAAATCAACAATTATATTATCATGTGCATGCCAATTTGTTATATCATCTTGGAAAACATTGTATACCCAGGGATGAAAGACTAAGTGTAATTAGAGAAGCTCATACATCTCTCATTTATGGTCATTTCGGGGTTGGTAAGACATTATCAAAATTGCATAGATATTTTTATTGGCCTCGAATGAATGAATTAGTTTCCAAGTATATAAAAGGGTGTGCTATGTGTGCCACAAGCAAGCCTAGAAAAAGAAAGTTGGGATTATATACGCCACTTCCAATACCTTCTCAGCCATGGGAAAGTTTCTCCATGGATTTTGTAGAGGGTTTGATGATGTCTAGGATAGATCATGATTATTTATATGTCGTCGTGGATAGATTCAGTAATATGTGTATTCTAATGCCATGCAAGAAACATGTCACAAATGAAAATACAACACAAATTTTCTTCACCAATACTTGAGTTCATTTTGGGTTTCCTACATCTATTATATCAGATCGAGACTCTCACTTTTTGGGAAAGTTTTGGTCTCATTTATGGGAGTCGATGGACACTAAGTTAAAGAAGATAACAACTTTTCATCCATAGACAGATGGATGGACAGAGGTGGTAAACATAACCATGGTACATCTACTTCGAGGATATTGCAACAAACATCCTAATTTATGGGACACACAATTACCGTATGTGCAACATGCCTATAATCATACCATGCATTCTTAGAAAACTCCTTTTTAAGTATGTTTGGGGTACTTCCCTAAATCACCTATGGAATTTTATTTTGGATAAGTAAGTAAAGAATATGGGCAGGATGATACAGATAAAGCTAAGCGATTCATTCAAAGGATCCAATGGGTACATCAAGTAGTATAGGAACAGTTGGAGAAAATCCATGTCAAATATAAGGTGAGGCATGAAAAACATCGGGTTGATCATTAGTTTGAATTAGGCGATCAAGTTTGGTTACATGATCAAGAAGGATAGAACAAAGGGTGAAGATAAAAAGATAAGACCAATTTGATATGGTCCATTCAAGATCTTAGAGAAGATTGGTACTAATGTATTTCATTTAGATCTACCAGCTTACATGCAAATATATTCAGTGGTAAATGTTGAGAATTTGAAAGTTTGTGAGCCTCCTATGATTGTGGATGAAGATGAAAGTATTTGGGTTCCAACAATTGATGATTTTTCTCCAAAGTGTTTAGATGACCTATAGGAAGATGTTATTCTCGACAGAAGAATCAGGACTTCACATCGAGGTGATGTGGAATATATTCGAGTTGGTATTAAAGGGGTGAAACCAAGCAAAGCAAAGTGGATGGATATTGGAAGGGCGAGGGAGATTTATTGTAACATCCCTCTCTTGCATGCACTGAGGGAACTTATATTTTAGGACACTTGTGTGAAAGTGATCTGGGTCATTATACTATTGGTTGTTTTGATTATGATTATGAGATATTGTGGATTTGATGATATGTTATTTTTTTTGTATTTACATCGATAAGTGCTATTGACTAGGTTCTCCTGAGTGTGTAGGACTCTGGAATTTAGAGTATGTCGAGGCATCGATGAAACTTTGTGGACTCTGGATCGAGTCAGGGAGTGGATTGTTAGGGTTTGAATGTTGTTGATGTGACATGTGTACATATGATTAGATATTATGATGTTGATTTTTATTGCTGACATGATTCATTGATGCATGCAGGCTGACGATAGCTTGCTGACCATATTCACATTTGGAGTAAAGGGGTCATGCACGACAACCAGAGACATTAAGGGAGAGACGTGAAAGCATCCTTGCCACAACCTACTAGCACTCTCGTTGTGTCTCGAACTGTAGGTTAAGAATTACCTAGTTCGAGAAGACCCATGATGTCGTGAGGGAAAACTATGGCAGTCACTCATGATGATTCTAATGGGTGCACAATAAGGCAAGGTCCTTATTCCTTAGAGGCCCTTAGTCTCCCACAATATCACCTGACAGAGTATTGACTCGAGGGGTTTGACGTCTACCAAATTCAGTCAAGAGGCAAGTGACACCCTTGGAGCACGTAGTGGGCCTTGAAGGGCACGTCGTGCAAATAAAATAGAAAGAGGTGAGTGGCACCCTTGAAGTACGTAGTGCGTTCTGAAGGGCATGTCGCAATTTTAACTGTGGTAAGTTAATAAACCTAGTGCCTAGAAAAATATGCCCCCTTAGGACTTGGTTGGCCTTAAATTAGATGATGGTATGAGTAAATTTTAATAACTAAAAGTTCCCTTAAAAATTGTCGCCCAACCTAGTGAAATTAAAACCTAGGTCTAAGTAGAACATGTGGACAAAGAAAAACTAAATAGACATGTAACAAGAAAGGG
>JZKD02S1674480.1:20543-40355 GCA_000966675.3 Picea glauca
GGGGGGGGGGGTAATAAATTCACACTTTAATTATTAAAGTAAAAATTATAATGGAGGATTAAATTTATTAAAAGGGTAAATGGTTGTTTTTGTCTACACTTGATAAATTTGATTTTTAGTTAAAAAGAAAAAGGGGGAAGCTTAAAAGAAAGGGAAACTTAAAAAAAGGGGAAACTTAAAGAAAAAGGGGAATGTCCAACTTAGTAAGGAATCTAGCCTTTGGAACTTTCTATTTATGAACTCAACTAGGATTTAAGTAAAGCGTAAGTCATTTAAGAATTGCAAGGGAATAATGGGACACCGAGGAACATTTTTCGGAACGCTTTTAGGTGGGTGAGAGAAATAGGAAAATTTAATTAATTAATAAATTGATTTTCTGGTGCAACTAAGGGATCGAGTTACATGTGTATGAGGGAGGTTTGTCCTAATTAAATTTAATAAGAAGGATTCTAATGAGGGTTTGGAAAACTAATCACTTGAAAACTCCATAAAAAGATTGGTAGAGGAGGAGTATGGATCACATCTGGCTTGTGTAACGTTACACTATCAAAATTTTATCTTGACTGAATTTTTCTTATGGGAGTTGGGATACCCAGCTCGGGTGATGAGTGGTAGCTCGACCTTGCGAGGTGAGCTGAGAAGCTAACATTATTTGGTATTGTGTGTGTGGACCCTTTGCGGCTCAGGGGGCTCAGGGGGAAGAAGAGTACCCCTAGAATTGGTTGGGAGGTACCAGTGAGGTCTCAATAGTTGGCAAGCAGGACTTGGATGGAGCGCAAGTAGGACTCGGATGGAGTGCAAGCGCGATATAGTGGCTTTTGGTTATTCATCGTCAGTTACAACTGGAATATGGTTGGGGTCTATTATGGAGGTTAACACATCAAATTATATATATTATGAAACTGTAGCATCAACAACCTCGTCAATAAATTTCTATGTCTTTTTAATATTTCTGTAAAAGGTTTGTACAAGTTATTATTGTTTTATTGCCTACAAATTGTTTCTAGGAATTTTTTTTTCTATAGAATCCTTACAAGGAATTTAGATATTTATAGGTGTGTGATACAATGGGAGAAACTAACATAAACAATGTGATTTGACAAAGTGATGCACCTTGCCATGTTGATACTATGGGTGTGAATAGATTTACAAAGTAGAGATCCTTAACATAAATAGTTGATTCAACAAAACATACAATTTATTATGTTTGGTGCTAGGGATGTAATTTGATCTTTAAGTAGTGATTCAATAAAGTAGTGATTCAGGTATAGTTCTTGGAGTTTATCCAAGAATGTATGAGATATTATAAATGAACTACATTATTTTAGATGTTATTCAATTCCATCATAAGTTTCTATCAATGGATGAGTTATTGGTGTATTAGGACTCTCACAATTTAAGTTGGTACTTGACGTGCTGGTTGTGTTTGTTAAAGTTTTAGATTTGAATGTGCTTGGGATCTTGTGCGTTCGTCGCATCATGGTAAAACAATTTCTTAAGTTCAGATCATTGCGTGCATTGATCAATAATGCATATGAAACCTGGCTTAGGGTCATGTGCCTCCTGATGTGGATGTTGTTGTATTTATGGTTGTACTTGTTTTTGTAACTTTATTGTGATTGTCTCTCACTCGTCGGGAAGGTTCTTGTGACTGGTCGTCGAATATTTTGTGTTTGGATTGATTGAAGTTTTCATTTAGCTTAGTAGGCGTGATCTTGCATGTGTCGGGTGGGACGTAGACACCTCCTTGTTCCTTAGAACAATTGCCAGCCTTGAGACCTTAAATGGTAAAAATTGATGAGAACCTAGGTTTGAGCATTGCTTGTGTGTCCTGGACGTCCTAACCTTGTAGGGTAGGACAAGAAAGTAGTCATTTTTATTTTTTCTAATTGATTTTCGCATGTTGCATCCAGTTGCATTATGTGCCAGTATGTTGGGTCGTTATGTTGTCTGTTTCATGGTTTTGTGCATCGTGTTCATCATCAAGTTGCGTTGTTTGACTGTTGTTGTTGTTACTTCCCTTCTTTAAAAAAAAAATTGCACTTGTTATGCATCACATGTTGTCGCAACGACAAGGGTCTTTACATATGGTATCAGAGCCAGGTTTGACCCACGAATGGGGATCACTATGAATTCCATTGATTAGATATTTGATTATGATGGTGCTAATTAAATTGATTTGTATTCGTGCAGGTAATCATGGTTAGAGTATGCCACGGAGGCAGACGGTGAGGTGTTAGGGGAGGAGGCACGACGTCCCCACTAGCATCCACACCCGAGGGGTCTAACCCCTAAGGAGACGAACAAGTTATTGGGCAAGAACAAATAGTTGTGGGTGATGTGGTTGGGATGATGAGGTCCTTTCAGCAGATGTATGAATATTTGATCAACCATTTGGATAGAGATGAGGCTGGGATGTCGACACCCCTTGAGGTTCCACCGTGTTCTCCAATTGATACTAGTAGAATTCACCGAGAATTCAAGAAGGTCAAGTTTCCCGAGTTCTTTGGTGCCCCAGATGACGTACCCACCAAGGCATGGTTGGATAATATGGTGATGTGATTTTCACTTCGTGACTATACCATGCCAGTATTTCAACTAAAGGGGAGCACTCTTCTATGGTGGAAAACGCTCCTGCCATAATTGAACATGCACATCGAAGATATGTCATGGGAACTATTAGAGGAATGGTTCTGGGAGTGTTATCTATCGTAGGAATTCATTGAGCGTAAGATCAACGAGTTCAATGCCTTGTGACAAGGTGGTCGTACGGTGCCTGAGTACGAGGCTTGTTTTATGGAGCTGCTTCAGTATGATCCGCACTTGAATATCGAGAAGCTTAAGGTCAACAAGTTTGTGTTTGGACTTAATGTCAACATTTGTACGAAGGTGAGGATTCTAATGCATCAAGCCTTGCATGATGATGTCAAGAAGGCCCTCATAGCAGATGAGGAACTTATCAGCGGGGGTCAGAGTTGGAATCCAGGGAGACTAGTGGGACATGCATCATCTAGTGTGTAGCAACATCAGACACTAGCTAGACATTCACCAGGATATCGTGGCTTCTAGAGAGGATCCACTTTCACTACACCTCCATGACCAACGCCTCAACAACAAACTCCTTACAGAGCACAACAACAACGTCGACCCCAGCAGCAACAGTTTAGGGTTGTTCAACAAAACATACCAGGGTTCCAGGATGGTGGGTCATCAACTTCTACTTTAGGTACAAGGAGTACTAGACCAAAGAAAGGGTGTTGGACATGTGGAGAGCCAATTACCAACGTGAATTCCTATTGGAGAGGACCAGAGCATTTGGATCAGTCAGACCCACTACCATGGGATATTTGGGCAAGGCCCATTGGATTCATGCAATGGTGAATAACTGCCAGGAAGAGGACCAGTCGACTGTTCTCGAGACGTTAGGTACCGTCACTGACCATACCCTTAGTATTTTGATAGATCCAGTTGCTACAAAGATTTTTATCTTTGGTGCAATGCTAAAGCGAATTAAGGTAAAGGCAGTTGAACATGACAAGTTTAGCTTTGTAGAAATGGTTTTGGGAGCCAAACAGAAGGTTGGAGGGAAGGTGATGGGATATAGCCTTAACTTGGGATATTTTGTCACAAGGGCCAACCTGTACGCCACAATCTTAGGATCTTATGACGTTATGATCGATATGCACTGGTTGGAATCACATGAGGCGATATTCAACTGTAAGATGAAACGATTGAGGTTGGTCGATGATGAGGGACAAAGATGCATGATTGTAGGTCAAAACCAAAGAGTTTTCCTAGGGTTCATCTCTTCCTTGCAGCTACAGAAGAGCATGTGCAAGGGATGTAAGATTTATGTGATCCTTGCGTTAAATGAGAAGGGAGTAGCGAAATGTCTAGAAAAACTTCTGGTGGTGTTAGCACATAATCATGTAGGGGGTGCTCTCCTGAAAGAAGCATCCCCTTGGGCAAAGAGAGAGATTCAGAAACCCCATTTTTCCAAAGCTTGGAGGGTGGGTGCATCATTTTAATGACCAGGCAGTTTTGGACGGTCGAGATCTTCCCACCTAGATCTATGGTTGAGGTTTCATTTCGGAGCCCCCTCGTCATTCTGCCTTTAATGGGGGGGTCCGGAATTGGGAGCACATCTCTCAAACGGTCGAGATCAAGGCACCCAGATCGACGATGCTCAAATGATTCTAGACCCCCTTTACCATTCTGCCTTTAATAAAGGGGGGGGGTCCAGAATGGTGTGGTATTGACGTGGGGCCCCTTCTTGTCGTGTCACCTTCTCCACCGTTTCCTCCCCTTCCATTTGTTCTCCACTTGACCATGTGATGGGGCCCGTTCCCTTTGACCCCTCCTCATCCTCCGACATCTATTCCACTCCCTTCCACGTCTGCCTCCCATAAATGATGTGTCCCCCATTACCATTTTATCCCGTCACCTTATCCCCTTCTTCTTTCCATGTGTCTCACCCCTGATCACTCCCTTTCCCCTTTACACGTCAAGCATGCCAGATCCTCCATGACCTATCCATTAGACCGTTCAGCTGATCCAGGTGGCACCATGAGAAGACCTCCACGTCCCAGAGGGCACAGTTGACCCGGATTGTTCTTGATCCCAAGAAAGTAGTTATTGAAGTTGTTGGAGGTGGTTAGACATCGTCTCTGCCATAAATGGAAAGTCCAACAAAGGATTAAAAGTAGATCAATTCATCTGCAGGACAGTTAGGAGTCTGATTGTATCTATCATAAGTGCACGATCGTTCAGAGTCTGCATGTGCAGACTGCCAGAATACATGCAAACACAATGTTTTTAATGCAGTGTCTTATTTTCGTTGTTGTTGTTTTGTTTTGAGCATATATAGGCGTTTTCACCATTTTGTAATAGATCGATGGTTGAGTTAGGCTCCCGATTGTAAAGTTTTAATGAAGCATTGGTTGCTCTGGTTATGTATTGGCACTTGAGACTTCTTGCCTTATGAATGTTAGCTTCTTTCCGTCTCTTTATTTACACTATGTTAGAACAACTCAGAATTGGAGGATCTAGTCGAGTTGCGATGTTATAGGATGATGTAGGTTTGATCACCGTAATAGTTGCATTGTTTCTAATCAATTCTTGTATTTTCTCAACACTGAATGATTTGGAATTGGAGGATCCAGTCAAGTCACCCTTCAGTTCCTCAAAACTTAGAACCAAGAGGATCTTGTATTATGAGCTTTTCTTCTTCAAGCTATTGAAAGGCTTGATGCCCGAGGTAGTCTTGCTCACTCATCTCACCAAGTCTTCCCCTGCTCATTTTATAATCAACTCACTTATGGAATTTAGATCAAGACTTCCTTTATTCTTTACATCCCAGGCGTGGTCCCTGAGTTAGAGTGATACCTTCCTGGGTCTCTACCCATTTGATCACCCATTAAATTTATTCGTGACATAAACTGGTGGGCATTAGGCTCTGCTCCTGTCGCAATCCAGGAGTGACTTCTAACACTAACATTTCTGGTGCCACTGCCAGAGATGAAGTTGAATATTTTCCCCGGGATTGAACGACAATGATTAACTGATTATGAAGGTGCATCAAATATCAGAACTATCAATATTTCTACTATGCACCTAGCGACTCCATTGATGCCAACCCATAAGCGACCCCATTTTTTCAGCCGTGGCTTCTAGAGGCAGACACACAAGGTCTACTCCTCAGTTGTAGTTAGTGCCACCTGAAGCTGACCCAGAGAAGATTATTAGAAAGGGAAAGTCCTTTGATATTTCTAGTGATTTTCATGATTTTGTAGAAACTCCAACCCCTTCATTTCGTCCTGTTTTATTACCTTCTGTCGGAGTTTCTTGTAGTCTAAATTTTGGGAGTGTTCCTGCTGGATTTCCTCCTCTTGGTCTCGAATTAGTAGGAGAAACTCTTGTCACTCCCCTCTCCCCCGAGGTGGTACCCTAGTTCAAACCCAATGCCTCTGAATATTCTCCTACCCCTCCTCCTGTTATTACTATTGTTGAGGGAAGGGAAATTTCTGTGCCTTTGAGCCCACAATCCTGTTCTCCAGATTTACTGCAGTTCCCCTCCCATTCTGTAAGCTCATCTCCTGTCTTTCCGCTTCAAACCTCATCTCCTCCTAGTTCCCCCACACCTATTGTTCCTATGGCTGGTGCCAATCCCCCTCTAAATAGAATGGACGCCATAGTAKCTGCTAGATATGCTCCCTTAATCCTACCTCAACCTRTGAATCCTCTCCCTGCTGGAGATTACCTGAAATATATGCCCAAGTTCACTGGGGAAGAGGACATAACCGCGAAAGAGCACCTRGTTTCTTTCTACAGTTATGCAGATAACTTGAACATTGAAAATGAAGATGTCTAGATGAGAGTCTTCATTCAGAGCCTGGACGACGAGGTGAGGAAGTGGTTTAGGAGATCGGCCCTCAGATCTATTGGTGGGATTGAAGCTCTAGATAGTGCTTTCCTGAGGCAGTGGGGAGATAAGAAGGATTTCATGTATTACATGACAGAATTCGGGTCTTTGAAGAAAATGGGAGGAGAATCTGTCTCATATTTCTCTAAAATATTCAATAAGATTTATTATAAGATCCTTGCTGAGATAAAGCCTACATAGGCCTCTTCCAAAATTTCTTATGCTAGTGCATTCGACCCTGACTTCTGTCTTCTATTGAGAGAAAGAAGATCTACTTCCCTAGCTCAAATGCAAGATGCGACCATAGAGGAGGAATCTAATGTATTGGCAGTTGACAGACTGAGGAATAAGACTGATGCAGACAGAAGAAAGGGAAGATCCAAAGCCTCAACTTATGGCACCTCTGTGCCTCACCCTCAAATGGATGAACTAACCAAGATAGTGAAGTCTATGTCTGCAGAGATGGAGAAAATGAAGGTGGAGGGAAAGCAGGCATATAGAAATCCTCAAAATGTTGAAAACAAAGGAAGCTTTAGGAGGCCAAACAATATTTCTCCCCTGAATATGCAAAGAGACCAGAGAGGAAGAGATAGAGAAGACCAGAAAATTCAGGCCCCTTTTCAAAATAATTTTGTGGCTGATGAAGAAGAAGGGGAAACAAATGGGCTTGATTCCGAAATCCACTGCTTCGGAGAAATTCCTCCTTTTCCTCATCTCACTCAATCAACATATGAGGAATATCTCATGGACAATCAACTAAATAAACTTAGCAAGGGAGACAAGGCTAGCAGCAGCCAAAGCAGGTATAACCTGAGATCCAAGAAAAAGATAGGAGCACCTGATGTTCCTGAACAACTCACTAGAACAGAGAAACCTGTTAATGAAGTAGCAGACAAGAATGAAGATAAGAAGGCCCAACCCCTCTCTCCAATAGTCCAGAGTCATGTTCCTGAAGTAAGGGAAATCCCAAAGCTTACATATTCTTTTAACTTTGAGCATGAAATTCAGAAAATTAGAATCCCTGTGCCCCTCTCTGAACTGATCAAACATGAAGTGTTCAAAAAATGCCTCTTCGAGCTATTACAGTCTGAATCCTCATGCCTTCCGACAGACTCCATCAATTTGCAAGATGAAAAGCTTGCAGTCATTTTAGGTCCTATGGTAGATGATAGGAATGATTCATCCCCTCCCTTCTACACATCCTTGAACATACATGACAAGGTACTGCACAACTGTTTGATGGATTCAGGGGCTTCCCACAACCTCATGTCCAAAACTGTCATGGAAGAATTAGGACTAGAAGTCACCAGAGCCTATCATGACCTCTATTCATTTGACTCTAGGAAAGTTCCATGCCTAGGAGTCATCAAAGACTTGGTCGTAACCTTGTTTCAATTGCCCATGAAAAGTGTGGTCATGGACATTGTAGTGGCTGATGTCCCCCCCAAGTTTGGTATGTTGTTATCGAGATATTGGATAAAAATACTGGGGGGAACTCTGCAGATGGATCTAACCTATGCTACTATTCCGATGTTCAGAGGGGAACATAGGAGACAATACAGAGAAGCCCAGCTGGCCTATATAATCAGTGACGAAGCCAATCCTACCAACCATCCTATCTTTTCCCTTGATACTGATTTAGGTTCCAGTCTGCTGCAACTCACTAATGCCCCCGAGCCTCTTCTAAAACTTAGAAAGTAGCCCACAACTTCTCATGAATTTTCTTCCCCCATCACCTCCGTCTGGAAAATGTTTTTTGATGGAGCCTCTTCCAGGGAAGGCACTGGTGCCAGAGTATTTTTTGTGTCACCTGCTCAAGAAACCATATCTCTATCATACAAACTAGAATTTGAAATAACCAACAATGTGGCAGAATATGAAGCTCTTGTTATAGGATTAATAACTACAAAGGAAATGGGAATTCAGGAGGTAGTGGTGTTCGGGGATGCAGAGTTGATAGTCCAGCAGATCAGTAGCGCTTATCAAGCCAAGCATCCTTGACTCAGGAGTTACAAAAATGAGGTATGGGACCTAATCGACAGTTTATTCTTAGCATTTAACATTTATTTTGTCCCAAGAGAGAAGAACACAGTGGCAGATTCCTTGGCTACATCAGCAAGCAATTTCAAAGTGCCCTTGCCACCCAAGTTTAGATACGATGTAGAAGTAAAATACAGGCCCTCCATACCTGACAATGTCAAACGTTGGAAGGTGTTCAAGGATGATCTTGAGATCAAAAGATTCTTGGAGACTGTCGAAGAATTTTTAGAGATGCATATTGACCAAGACTCTGTTTCTGAAGAAAAGCTTGATGGTGGTAATTTTCTGAGTAAGATTGTGGAGCGTGACATTGTGCAATTGCCCAACAACCATATTCCAAGGGGATTGGTTCCTTTGGAAAGGATTTTTGATAGGAATGATGTGGCACTAAAAGGGAAAATCTCAGAGGATGAGGCTGATACAAATCAGTGCAACATTGGCACTGAGAATGAACCCAAGTTTGTCAGATTGTCAAGAAGTCTAACGAAGGAACAGAGGGCTGAATACGCTAAACTATTGAGGGAGTTTGCTGATGTTCTCGCCTGGACCTATGAAGATCTCAAAACTTATGACACTTCTATCATTGAGCATAAAATCCCGTTGAAAAGGGAGGCGAAGCCATTTAAGCAGAAGCTAAGACAGATCAATCCTATGTTGTTGCCCATCATAGAGAGAGAATTGAAGAAGCTGCTACATGCCCAGATCATCGTGCCATTGAGATATTCAGAGTGGGTGGACAACTTGGTCCCTATAAGGAAGAAGGGTGGAGGAATTAGACTCTGTGTAGATTTTAGAAACTTGAATAGGAGCTCACGAAAGGACAATTACCCCTTACCAAAGATGGAACATATATTGTAGAGGGTAATAGGAGCATCCTAGATTTCCATGATTGATGGATTCTCTGGCTACAATCAAATCTCTGTTCTGCCTGAGGACAGGGAAAAGATGGCATTTACTACTCCATGGGGCACATTCATGTATGCTAAAATGTCATTTGGGTTGATGAATGCAGGGGAAACATTTCAACATGCCATGGACATAGCTTTCATTGGGGAAAAAGATAATTTTGTGGTCATCTATTTGGACGACATAATAGTCTTTTCCAAATCTGATAAAGAACATTGTTGTCATCTCAGGAAAGTTTTTATGAAATGCAGGAGTTTTGGATTTTCATTGAATCCCAAAAAATCTATGTTTTCTATGAAGGAGGGAAAGTTACTGGGCCATATAGTATTAGCAGAAGGAGTCAAAATTGATCCTAGCAAAGTTGAAGCAATCCAAGCCTTAGCAATCCCAAGAACCAGGAAAGAAGTCCAGTCTTTCCTTGGTAAGATTAATTTTCTAAAGAGGTTTGTTTCTAACTCTGTTGAGGTGATAAAGCTTATCACAACCATGTTGAGAAAGGAAAATGAAGTGAGGTGGACCGTTGAAGCTTGAAATTCCTTTGAGCAGATAAAGAAGGCCTTGATAGAAGCTCCTGTGCTTATTAGTCCCGATTACTCAAAGGATTTCCTTATTTTCTCCTTTGCCTCATCTGACATGGTGGTTGTTATTTTATTACAGACAAACGATGCCGGGCAAGAGCAGTCTATTGCCTGTTTTAGCAGATCTCTAAGGGATGTTGAGGCTAGGTATGACATTATGGAGAAGCAGGCCTACTCCCTGATAAAGGCTCTCAAATCCTTTAGAAACTATGTCTTGCAGTCGAAGATCATTACCTATGTCCCCTCTGTCGTTCTTAAGGACATTCTTATTCAACCTGACATAGACGGGAGGAGGAGTAAGTGGATAGCCAAGATCCTTGAGTTTGACTTAGAAATAAGGCCTACCAAATTAATCAAAGGTCAAGGTTTAGCCAAGCTGTTGGCTGAATAAAATTGCAAAGCTTTGGGGGTAGGTTTCATCGATGAATGCTTAGAAAATCAGCAAGATCAATTGTCTGATGTAGACCCTCAAGCAGAACCCCCATTGGCCCGATGTCCTTGGTATAAGGATGTCATATATTTTTTGCAAGAGCTGTGGCCTCCGGATGGCCTACAAAGAAACAAGAAAAGAGCTCTAAATCTCAAAGCAGTCAGATACTACCTTGTCAATCAAGTTTTATATTGGAAAGACCCCCTGGGGGTGCTTTTAAAATGTATGAATCCACAAGAGGCTGACAGGATCATTGTTGAATTTCACAGTAGCCTATGTGGAGGGCATCATTTATGGAAGACCACAACCTAAAAAATCCTCAAGGTTGGGTACTATTGGCCCACCTTATTCACTGATGTCTGCAGAAAGGTTAGAGCCTGTATCAAATGCCAAAGATTTTCAGGAAAGCAACAACTTAAATCTCTACCTTTAAAGCCTGTAGTTGTTTCGGGACCTTTCCCACAATGGGGCCTAGATTTTATTGGAGAAATCCACCCTGCTTCCAGTGGGCAGCACAGATGGATCCTAACTACCACAGATTTATTTACTAAGTGGATAGAAGCTACTCTCACCAGGAGTGCTTCCCACAAGGTAATCATTGGATTCCTAGAAGACCTCATCACAAGATTCGGCTGCCCAAGCCAAATTTTCACTGATAACGCTCGCCAAGTTCTATGAGAAATTCGGGATCAAACTGATTCACTCCACCCCATACTATCCCCAGGGAAATGGTTTAGCAGAGTCCTCCAACAAAATTCTGATAAGGATCATCAAAATACTATTGGAGGACAACAAAAAGGCTTGGGATTTGAAGTTGAAATTCTCTCTATGGGCCGATCGAGTGATCACAAAGAGATCTATAGGAATCTCCCCTTTCTAATTGGTTTATGGAGCATAAGTTGTTTTCCCTTCTTAGCTAGTCATTCCTGTAGCAAAGTTCTTCTAGGATTATCAAGAGGAGCCTGATGATATGATCAGAAGAATTCATCAGCTGGTAGAGGTCCAGCAGGTCAGAGAGCAGGTAATGAATAGAATTTAGGACCATCAACAGAAGATCAAGTAGGTTTTTGATAAGAATGCCAAGAAGGAAGAGTTCCAGATAGGAGACCTGGTACTGAAGTGGGATGCTCCTAAACAAGACAAGGGAAAACACGACAAATTTGAATCCCTATGGGTCGGGCCCTTCAAAATCTCTAAAGTATTTTCAAATAATACCTATAGGTTGCGAGATTTGAAGGATCAAGAAGTTTTCAATGGCCCTGTGAATGGGCATTTCCTGAAAAGATATTTTTCTTGAGCCGCACATGGCTCATCTGCGGTTGTATATATTGTTTTTCTTTTATCTTTAAGTTTTAAATAATGACTCCATAACCCAACAGCAAGGCAGTGAAGCTACAAAAGAGTTCCCAGCAGCCCACAGGGGCGTGTCATCCCCCATGGAACCTAATGTTAGCACATAATCATGTAGGGGGTGCTCTCCTGAAAGAAGCGTCCCCTTGGGAAAAGAGAGAGATTCGGAAAACCCATTTTTCCAAAGCTTGGAGGGTGGGTGCGTCATTTTAATGAGAAAGCAGTTTCGGATGATCGATATCTGCCCGCATAGATCTACGACTAAGGTTTCATTCTAGAGCCCCCTCGCCATTCTGCCTTTAACGGGGGGGTCTGGAATTGGGCACGCATCTCTCAAATGGTCGAGATCAAGGTGCCTAGCTCGACGACGCTCAAACGATTCCGGACCCCCTCTGCCATTCTTCCTTTAATAAAGGGGGTGGGGGGTTCAGAATGGTGTGGTATTGACGTGGGGCCCCTTCCTGTCATGTCTCTTTCTCCACTGCTTCCTCCCCTGCCATCTATTCTCCACTTGACCGTGTGATGGGGCTCATTCCCTTTGACCCCTCCTCATCCTCTGACATCTGTTCTGCTCCCTTCCTCGTCTGCCTCCCATAAATGATGTGTCCTCCATTACCATTTTATCCTGTCACCTTCGCCCCTTCTTCTTGCCATGTGTCTCACCCCTTATCACTCCCTTTCCCCTTTCCACGTCAAGCACGCCAGATCCTCCACGACCTATCCATTAGACCATTTAGCTGATCCAAGTGGCGCCATGAGAAGACCTCCATGTCCCAGAGGGCAGAGTTGACTCGGATTGTTCTTGATCCCAAGAAAGCAGTTATTGAAGTTGTTGGAGGTCGTTAGACATTGTCTCCTCCATAAATGGAAAGTCCAACAAAGGATTAAAAATAGGTCGATTCATCTGTAGGATAGTCAGGAGTCTGATTGCGTCTATCATAAGTGCACGATCATCCAGATTCTGCATGTGCAGACTGCCAGAAGACATGCAGACGCAATGTTTTTAATGCAGTGTCATGTTTTCGCTGTTGTTGTTTTGTTTTGAGTATATATTGGCATTTTCGCCATTTTGTAATAGATCGATGGTTGAGCTAGGCTCCCRATTGTAATGTTTTAACGAATCAC
This sequence comes from Picea glauca, assembly GCA_000966675.3. Classification (NCBI taxonomy): domain Eukaryota; kingdom Viridiplantae; phylum Streptophyta; class Pinopsida; order Pinales; family Pinaceae; genus Picea; species Picea glauca. The sequence continues at coordinate 33,394 of JZKD02S1674480.1, forward strand.
TGGTTGCTCTGGTTATGTATTGGCACTTGAGACTTCTTGCCTTATGAATGTCAGCTTCTTTCCATCTCTTTGTTTACRCTGTGTTAGAACAACTCGGAATTGGAGGATCCARTCRARTTGCRYTGTTATAGGATGATGTAGGTTGGATCACTGTAATAGTYGCATTGTYTCTAATCRGTTCYTGTATTTTCTCAAYRYTRAATGWTTTGGAATTGGAGGATCCAGTCAAGTCACCCTTYAGWTYCYYRAAACTCAGAACCAAGAGGATCTTBTATTCTRAGHTTTTCTTCYTCARGYTGTYGAAAGGMYTGATGCCCRAGGSAGTCTTGYTCACTCATCTCACYAAGTCTTCCMYYTGCTCATTTTAYAATCAAMTCACTGAMGGAAGTTAKATCAAGACCTCCTTTGTTMTTTACATACCAGGCCTGGTCCCTGAGTTAGAGTGATACCTTCCTGGGTCTCTACCCATTTGATCACCCATTAAATTTATTCATGACATAAACTGATGGGCRTTGGGCTCTGCTCCTGTCGCAATCTAGGAGTGACTTCTAATGCTAACAAGTGGTGCAAGAGTTTGCGGATGTCTTCCCTAAGGAGTTACCTGGGATGCCACCGGAGAGGGGATTGGAATTTACCATCGATGTAAAAATGGGAACTGAACCTTTAGCAAGAACTACTTATCGGATGTCGACCACGGAGTTACAGGAGTTGAAAATGCAACTGAAGGAGTTGTTGGAATTAGGACTTATATGTCCAAGTGTGTCACTGTGGGGTGTGTCTATTATATTCATACGGAAGAAGGATGGGTCGTGGAGACTCTGTATTGAATATCATCAATTGAAAAAGGAAACGATCAAGAATCAATATCTTTTGCCAAGGATTGATGATCTGTTTTATCAGATGAAGGGTGCGACAATGTTTTCAAAGATTGACTTGAGATTAGGGTATCACCAGTTACAGATCAAGGAGGACTACATCCCTAAGACTGCCTTTAAGATGAGGTTTGGACATTAGGAGTTTATTGTTTTACCGTTTGGACTGACGAACGCCCCTTGGGTATTGATGAGTTTGATGAATGGGGTGTTCTGTGAATACTTGGAGAAGTTCGTCCAAGTATTCATTGATGATATTTTTATTTACTATCGGATGATGGAGGAGCATGAAGAGCACTTGCGCATGGTACTATAGTGTCTATGAGAGAACAAAATGTATGTGAAGCTATCTAAATGATTGTTTTATCAATCAAAGATCACTACTTAGGGCATGTCATCTCTGATGAAGGTATCATTGTGGATCGAGAAAAGGTCAAGGCTATTATGGAATGGCCTGTGTTGACAAATGTCCCAGAAGTGTGTAGCTTCATGGTTTTAGTGGGATACTATCGACGATTCATCGAGGGTTTTTCAAAGATAACAAATCCGATCACGAAATTGCAGAAGAAGAACAAGAAGTTTGTTTGGACCAAGAAATGCGTAGAGGCATTTCGGAGGCTCAAGGACCTATTGACGAAAACAACGATATTAAAGGTCCCTGACATGGAAAAGGACTTCCTGTTATGCACTAACACATCCAAGGAAGGATTAGGCAGAGTCTTGATGCAATACGGTCGAGTGATCGCTTACATCTCGAGAAAGTTGAGAAGGCACGAGGAGAACTATGTGACTCACGATTTGGAGTTGTTAGCCATTGTATATTCCTTGAGAGTTTGGAGACACTACTTGATTGGACGGAAATTCGAACTAAAAATGGACAACTATGGTCTACAACACATCTTTACGCAAAGAGACGTGAACGCGCGACAACGAAGTTGGTCATAATTTCTTAGCGAGTATGATTTTGAGATTACTTACATAAAAGGGACAATGAACATAGTGACTAATGTGTTGAGTCGGAGACCACACATATTTTTGGTGATGCCTCTTTAGATGAATCTACATGAAAATATTCTAACTTTATAGCATGACGATGACTGGTACAAAGAGGTCAAGGATTTTATTGGACAAAAGACAATGATGGTACTAAAATTTGAGCGATTTACTGTGGACAATGACGGATTATTGAGATTTAAAATTCGAATTTATGTACATGGCTCCTAAACGACGAGTTGAGGAGTTTGATCCTAAACAAGGCTCATAGAGGAGTGTACATGGTTCACTCGGGAGTCACAAAGATGAGGGAAGACCTTAAACCCTTATTCTTATGGAAAGGAATAAAGGAAGACATAGTCAACTACGTGGTGAGATGTCTAGAATGTCAGTAGGTGAAGGTTGAACATAGATATCTGACAGGATTACTACAGCCACACGTTATTCTTGAATCGAAATGGGAGATCATTTTGATGGATTTCACTGTTAGATTTCCACTGACGGTAAGGAGACACGACTCGATTTTTTTTGGTAGTCGACAATTTGATGAAGAGTGCTAATTTTATTCATGTGTGTATGATGTATTAGACACCTGACATATCTAGAGTTTTCATCAACGAGATAGTGAGGTTGCATGGTGTGCCTAAGAGGATTGTATCTGATAGAGGATCGGTGTTTACAGGAAGACTTTGGACTAATTTCCAAGAGGCCTTGGGAACCCAACTTAACTTTAGTATCACATATCACTCGAAGATAGATGGGCAGACCGAAAGAACAAACAAACTCTTGGAGGATATGTTGTGTACATACATTATAGACCAACAAAAGCATTGGGAAGAGTTCTTGCCACTGGTAGAGTTTGCATACAACAACAGTTATCAAAGCACCATTAAGATGGTGCCTTTCGAGTTTCTTTACGGGCAACCGTGTCAGACACCTTTGAGTTGGGATCGGATTTAGGATAGGGTCTTGGTGGAACCAGAAGTTATCCAAGAAATGGAATATCAAATGAAAACAATAAGACAAAGGATCAAGGAAGCACAGGATCAACATAAGAGTTATGCCGATGCGCATCATGTCGACCGTAGTTATGAAGTTGGTGATCGAGTATTCTTGCAGGTTAAACCACATAAGAGTTTGATCAAGTTTGGGAAGGGTGATAAACTCTCTCCTAGGTTTGTGGGACCCTTCGAGATTGTGGAAAAGAAGAGTCTCATGGCCTATCGACTAGCCTTGCCTGATTCTTTGAGGTGTATGCATGATGTTTTTCACATATATGTTTTGAGACATTATGTTAGTGATCCTACATATGTTATTGACATGAGTTCATGGGAGGACGCATATGATATGCGTCAGCAGTTTCCATTTTTGTTTGATAGCTAGACGTATGATACTGCTATACACTTTATTTTGGCACTTACATACTATGAAACTTCGAGACGAAGTCTAAAAAAAGAGGGGTGTATGTAACATCCTGCTCTTGCATGCACTGAGCGGACTTATTTTTTAGGACACTTGCGTGCAAGTGATCCGGGTCATTATACTATTGGTTGTTTTTATTATGATTATGAGATATTGTGGATTTGATGACATGCTATTTTTGTTGTATTTACATCGACATGTGTTATTGACTGGGTTCTCTTGAGTGTGAAGGAATATGGACGTTATAGGATGTCGAGGCATCGATGAAACTCCGTGGACTCCAGATCGAGTCAGGGAGTGGACTGTTAGGGTTTGAATGTTTTTGATGTGACATATGTACATATGATTAGATATTATGATGTTGATTGTTATTGTTGACATGATTGGTTGATGGATGCAAGCTAACGATAGCTTGCCGACCAGACTCACATTTGGAGTAAAGGGGTCACACATGACAACCACAGACATTAAGGGAGATGTGTGGTAGCATCCCTGCCATAGCCTACAACACTCTCACTGTGGCTTGAACTATAGGTTAATGATTACCTAGTTTGGAAAGACCCACAATGTCATGAGGACAGATTATGACAGTCGCTCACGATGATTCTAAGGGGAGTGTATTAAGGCAGGGTCCTTATTCCTTAGAGGCCCTTAGTCTCCCACAAGATCACTTGATGGAGTATTGACTCCAAGGGTTTGACGTCTACCAAATTTAGTCAAGAGGCGAGTGGCACCCTTGGAGCACATGGTGCGTCTTGAAGGGAACATCTTGCAAATAAAATAGAAAGAGGCAAGTGACACCCTTGAAGCACGTAGTGCATTCTGAAGGGCATGTCACGATTTTAATTGTGGACCTAAGTTAATAAACCTAGTGCCTAGAAAACTATGTCGCCTTAGGACCTAGTTGGCCTTAAATTAGATGATGGTATGAGTAAAGTTTAATAACTAAAAGTTCCCTTAAAAATGGTTTCCCATCCTAGTGAAATTAAAACCTAGGTCTAAGTAGAACATGTGGACAAAGAAAAACTAAATAGACATGTAACAAGAAAGGGGGGGTAAGAAATTTAAAATTTAATTATTAAAGTAAAAATTATAATGGAGGATTAAATTTATTAAAAGGGTAAATGATTTTTTTTGTCTAAATTTGACTTTTAGTTAAAAAGAAAAATGGGGAAACTTAAAAGAAAGGGAAACTTAAAGAAAAGGGAAAACTTAAAGAAAAAGGGGAATGTCCAACTTAGTAAGGAATCTAGCCTTTTGAACTTTCTATTTATGAACTCAACTAGAATTTAAGTAAGGCGTAAGTCATTTAAGAACTATAATGGAGTAATGGGACACCGAGGAGCGTTTTTAGGAACGCTTTTAGGTGGGTGAGAGAAATAGGCAAATTTAATTAATTAATAAATTAATTTTCTTGTGCAACTAGGGGATCAGGTGACGTGTACGAGGGAGGTTTGTCCTAATCAAATTTAATAAGAAGGATTCTAATGAGGGTTTGAGAAACTAATCACTTGAAAACTCTATAAAAATATTGGTAGGGGAGGAGTATGGATCACATCTGGCTTGCGTAACGTTACGTTGCCAAAAGTTTATTTTGATTGAATTTTCTCTTGTGGGAGTTGGGATACCCATCTCGGGTGACGAGTGGTAGCTCGACCTTGCAAGGCGATCTGGGAAGCTAACATTCTCTGGTATTGTGTGCGTGGCCCATTTTCGGCTCGGGGGGCTCAGAGGGAAGAAGAGTACCCCTAGCATTGGCTGGGAGATACCGGTGAGGTCTCAACGGTTGGCAAGTAGCACTTGGACGGAATGTGACAAAGACTCAGACGAAGCGCAAGCACGGAATAACAACTTTTTCTTATTCTCCATCAATTACAATTGGAATATGGTCAGGGTCTATTATGGAGGTTAACACATCAAATTATATATATTATGAAACTGTAACATCAACAACCTTGTCAATAAATTTCAATGTCTTTTTAATATTTTTGCAAAAGGTTTGTACAAGTTATTATTGTTTTATTGCCTACAAATTGTTTCTAGGAAAAACGTTTTTTATAGAATCCTTACAAGGAATTTAGATATTTATAGGTGTGTGATACAATGGGAGCAACTAACATAGACAATGTGATTTGACAAAGTGATGCACCTTGCCATGTTGATACTATGGGTGTGAATAGATTTACAAAGTAGAGATCCTTAACATAAATGGTTGATTCAACAAGACATACACTTTATTATGTTTGGTGCTAGGGATGTAATTTGATCTTCAAGTAGTGATTCAATAAAGTAGTAATTAGGGTATAGTTCTTGGAGTTTATCCAAGAATTTATGAGATATTATAAATGAACTACATTATTTTAGATGTTATTCAATTCCATCATAAGTTTCAATGAATGGACAAGTTTTTGGTGTATTAGGACTCTCACAATTTAAGTTGGTACCTTGACACGTTGGTTGTGTTTGTTAAAGGTTTAGATTTGAATGTGCTTGGGATATTGCGCACTCGTTGCACCATGGCGACATGATTTCTTAAGTTCGGATCATTGCACGCATTGATTGATAGTGCATATGAAACCTGGCTTAAGGTCTCATGCCTCCCGATGTGGATGTTGTTGTATTTATGGTTGTACTTATTTTTGTAACTTTATTGTGATTGTCTCTCGCTTTCCGGGAAGGTTCTTGTGACTGGTCGTCGAATATTTTGTGTTTGGATTGATTGAGGTTGTATTTTATCTTAGTAGGCATGATATTGCGTGTGTTGGGCGGGACGTAGACGCCTCCTTGTTCCTTACAATAGTTTCCAGACTTGAGACCTTAAATGGTCAAAATCGATGAGAACATGGGATTGAGCATTTCTTATGTGTCCCGGAGGTCCTAACCTTGCAAGGTAGGATGGACGGGTAATCATTTTTATTTTGTCTAATTGATTTTTGCATGTTGCATCTGGTTGCATGATGTGCTAGTATGTTGGGTCGTTATGTTGTTTGTTTCCTAGTTTCGTGCATCGTGTTAGTCATTAAGTTGCATTGTTTCACTGTTGTTGTTGTTACTTCCCTACTTAAAAAAAAAAATTGCACTTGTTATGCGTCGCATGTTGTCGCAATGACGAGGGTCGTTACATTTACCCTCACTTAGTTTTTGAGTAATCAAAACTTTTGGTGGTCCAAAAGGCTTCCAATGGGGAGGAATGATCCTAGAGGATCTAGGAATGCTCACAAAGGTCCATGAGGATCTGGAATGCTCATAGAGGTCCAGAAGGATTTAGAAATGCTCAAAATTCAATCATCTCAAATTATCTCAAAAATTCCATCAATGTGTAGAGCTCGGTATTAGATTTCCAACGCTACAAAAATTGCCTCAAATGGAGTTCATATGCAAAATTTATGGATGGTCAAAGTTTGGGTCAAACCAAGGAAAAAGGAAAAAGTCAACATGGTCAAGGTGACACGTGTCACCACTACAAGGGTGACATGTGGCACTACCATATAGGTCTTACAATACTAACATGGTCACCTCACATAGCAACATGTGGCAGGAAGGTGAGATGACATATCAAGTTGGCAGGTGACTCGACAATCCATACATACAGTTGGCACCAATTATATGTCGACATGTGGAAAGGATAGACCAATGAGAGGCTGCCACATGGCATCCTACCATTGGCCATTAATG
>JZKD02S1674480.1:48960-70848 GCA_000966675.3 Picea glauca
TTGCTTGATAACACATGAAGAAATATTAATAATTGTTAAGAAGGTGTAAAATTGTTTAAGCTTATAAACAACTGATTCACCCCCCCTCTCAGTTGTATTAGTATTTTCAACAAAGCCCAACCCCCTATTTAATGGTCCGTGGAATGAGGAAAAGGACACACACATATGCAATATGGTGTCTAAAATTTTGTGTAGGAGAGAAATTAGACTTGGAGGCTGCACCGTAATGCATGCCACAGGGTTTCGACTCGAAATTTTATGAACTTTATACTCATTTTTTATCAAAATTTCACAAGGAATTCAATGACATACTTTGTTTCTGAGTTTAAGAAACGTAGAAAAAGGTCATTGTAAAACACAAACATTTGAGCATTAATAAAGAGTTCTCTATTGGAATCAAACCCAGAGATGTATCCCAAATTGGGTGAACTCCGTTATCAAACTTGTGTATGTGATTTTAATATTGTTGTTCTATTTTCACTCGGTTATTTGCAAGTTGTTTATGATTAAAGTGTATTTGTATAGATAAGTATTTCACATGTAAATTGAAAACAATCAATGGATCATTTTTATTTTGAAGATCAAGTAGATGTTTATATGTATGAAAGATTAATAATCATCTAAGGATTTTTAGACCAAACATCAATTGTCAATTTCAAAGTTTACAAGCAATGTCAAGCTAATATTCATGTTGATCTTGTTGAACACATCACACAACACCACTTTATATTAGTTTTGACTCATCTCATAATCCATCGTTGCATTCAAATTCACCTGCAATGGAAGCCATACTTTGACATGCATATGTGAAAAAAGAATAAAATATAAGAACTCAATGAAAAGGTCTAATTATAAACTATTTAAGGGTCGAGCTCAATAATTAGAACATGGTGTGTTTCTTTCATTACTACCTTGAGCCTCACTTGGATTTCAAAATTCTTTATTCTCAATTGACGAGGTAAACCATAAGAAGGTGGAATATCTTATGGCCTCTTCTCCCCCCCGCCCCCCCGCCCCACCCCTTCACATCACTCTCATTTCCCCGTATTGAATTTAATTATAAAACTACGTACTTACACATCATAGTGGCAGCGAAGTGAAATTTAAATAAGAACAACATATATACCAATCAAAACTAACATAAATATCATCAAATGTACTAATTATATGTTAATCATTTCAATCATACAACTAATCTCCACTAGACTATTTCCTTCCAATGTTTTTTTTTGGTTCAAAACATCCAAAATTTTGATGTTGTCATCTTCTTATTGATGCTCTTCTTGTGTCAATGGGTGTTGTTGTTGACAATGCAAAACATGCCTGTGTGCAGGTGGTTGAGTAGGAGCCACATCTAGAAAAAAAAAAAAAAAATCATTTATAAGTCACCTTGTTCATATTATATGAACATAAAAATATTATTTATTAATCATGAAACATCCAGTTAGGTACTATTCATTATACAGATAATTATTGTGATTAGTACCTATTCTAGTAGACATAGTGGTAGGGTTAACCTTTGGTTGTTCACCACCAATGATCTCAATAACGAGTGCACCATCCATAACAACATCTTCATGTGCATGCAATAACATTTATAATTATTTTATAATCCATAAATCCTAAACAAGTTTATAGCTAACCATTTGAAATATATTTCACTTATTTACCTCCACATTCCCAATATAATTAATTTATTCTTTCCTTTCTTGAGTTCGAACAGGGATTTATATCTCCCTCTCCAAAGTGATTTTTAAATCAGCTTAGGTGGGAGGCTTGTTGGTCATGGATAACTATTTATCATAACATAACACAAATAATTTTGGCTTAGATTTAGATAATAGTTGAACAATTTAGTACTAAGAGATTTTAAATTTTAGTCCTTACATATCTTCCTTTCACTTTGATATATCCTTCGGGGTCAAGATTATGTTGCCCAAGTTTTTCCAATCTAGCCTTGATGGTCTTGAATGTGTCTTTAAGCCTATCAAAAGTTTGAAGCAAATGTTAATTCTATTTAGTCGTCCAGGTCAAATGCAAAATTATTTATTAAATGCATATTGTATTATAATTACATTTCCATCTCTCCAACGTTTATCTTCATAACCTCTTTTTTCATTTTCTTCTCTATAGAATCATCTAGTAGTGCATCCCACTCGCTTTTGGGAACTAATGTTAGTCATAATTAGGGGATCATACCAAATTTTCATGGTAGTTGTCCCACATTGTCTTTAAATACTTCTTTGCCATAGAATAAAACACATTTTTGTTGAATATTTGTCCAAAATGGCACACCTTGTAATTAATCAATTATTTTTTCAAACTAAGGTTTTGGTATTCATATCTAATTCCAATTGTCAGTGTGAAAATACTAAATGCCTTCTCCTGAAACTGAGGATAAAATATGTTATTCCTTGCCAATGCAATCATATATTACAATTAGACTTATAAAAATATGCATAAAAATATTAATTTTGTATAAAATAAAAATAATTTGAGGGATTGGTAATTACCATGACATTTTAATCCCGTATGTGGGGAAAGTTCATCATCCATATGTAAATAAATAGCCAATGACCCACATTTGGGAAAATTAAAACACCGAGGGACTAGGATCAATATCTAAAGTAGGGTTATCATAAAATCTATATTGATACTAGATGCATGGGGATGTGGCATGCATGTATCAAAAGGAGCAGCAATAGAGTCACCAATAGTAGGTGCGGGAGTAGAAGCATCGTCAATAGGAGTAGCAATAGAGGAACCACTAGTAGGAGTAGAATAAGACACACCAAGTGTAAATACATGTGTGCTACTCATAATGCCTAGGGCACAGGGAGTCAAGAACATCAATAATTTTTTTTATCTAGTAATAGTTCATCAAAATTAAGAAATTGAATACATTAGAAAAATTGAGTTAATCAAATTTCAAAATTTCATACCTTGAACCGATTAATGTTTTCCATCAAATGTGGTTGCTTAACAATGTTTTCTTCAGAAGTATCTTCCATCAAATTAGTGAGTTATACAATCCATTCTTTAACCTATTTTTTGATAGTGATGAAACATTCAGGATGATAAAAATTGTCATCCTCGTGACCATGCTCAAGTGAGGTGGAATCATAGAAAAAACTAGTGGTTAAGATGGATTAAACTCACAATAGTAAATATTGATAATAAAAAAATTAAAATTTGTGTGTGTGTGTGTGTATTAACCAGAAAAAAATTTGTATTAGATAAAAAGAATCCATAGTCAAAGCACGTAATAGATTACACAGAGAAATTCCATGATTTTTCAAAATGGCACTTTCTATAAGTGCAACAAAAAGATTCAAGATGAATACAAAATACAGGTTCCAAGTGGGCCTAGAAGTGGCCTTCCTAACATAATATCCTAAAACACAAAAAACATGAAAATACATCCAATGTTAACCATTAGAGGCTCTTCCAACTTCTCTTTCTCCTCCAGTGAATTTGGATAGCGATGTTCTTCAATGTCCATTGGGTCAACCAACTAGTGGATTGAGTCTTCTTCCCTAAATGTTGCTTGGAGAGAGTTTTCCATGTCTCTATTGTTGGAATCCGTAATCAAAGGATTCATATGATGCAAAAATGTTGAATTGTGAAGTATCTGAAAATTCAATTCCATTGTGTCTATTCAATGCTTCTAATTTTCCAAGGAACTCATAAGGATGATTAGCTGGGGAGATAAAGTTTTCTCAAACTTCGTGACTCTATTTGAGATAATTATCAAAGCTTTCCTTCCCTCCTATATTAAATATTTATGACACCACATTAACTTGCAAAGCTCCTAAATGTCTACTTGGTCCATAATCAAGATTTATGTATCATTTGTCCAAGGAACCCAATTGCTTCTTGAGTCAATATGTGGTTTATATAAGAGTGAGAGAGTCCCTATAAAATCTATATGATGTTCCTTGATGTAGTTTTTAGTTTCCTGAAGATGTATCTTGAAGACCCAATTGGTGTAAACTCAAATTATATCACTAGTACCATTGAATTGAATTCTACACTAGTAGTATTTCCACAACCAAGTATTGTTTCTAGATAAAATTGACCTTGATGAAAACTTGTCAGTTCAAAGGTATTGTTTACTAGTGCAAGAGGTGCCCAAATTTGGAATACAAACTCCTCAAAACTACTAACTCCAAAATCTATGCAAGTTTCCTTAAAATTGAAAGTCAAAACATTACCATTCCAAAGACTAAGGAGGAGATTGTAGCCACAAAGTTCCTTTGGTAAAGAGGATCACTTTTAACCTTCGTTGATTAAAAAACAAACCAATATTGAAATGTTCCTTCTTTAAAAAATATACTTCCAGAAATGTTGTGAAAGTCATCAAGAAGGAAAATCATAGTGTAACCAATCCAAATAACTAATAAAAGGAAGCATTCCCATGGTATGTATGAGCAAAGAGTTCTAGCAAACCCCACAAAACCATTGATCCCAAGGTCGTTACAATCCTCTTTAGAGATGGAAAATAGAGCATAACCATTTCATAGTCAGTAAAGGCAAGTGTAGCTACCAAAATTATTTGGAAACTATGGTCCAATTTTAAATTTTTCTAGATCAAAATCAAACCAAGCTTGGGTTGTTTTCTTCCTTAAAACCATTAGAACCATAGAGTCAACCCAAAAAATAAGGGATTTAATATTAGCTTATTTTTCTAGGGATAGGCCACATAGAAGCACATATTCCTCAACCAAGTTGTTTGAATCATAGCCCAAACCCCAAACATAAGTGATTACTAAGGTTCCTCTTAGATAAAGAAGAATCCCCCCTGTCTCCTACCACCCCTTGGTTGTTCTTAGAGGTGTCATCGAAAACAAGAGAGAAGGAATTTTGGAGTAAAATGCAAGAAAGAGATTCATGTTTTGTCTTTCTTACATCCCAATGGAGGGATCTGGGTATCTTGAAGTTAACTAAGAGATGATTCCCACTTCTTAGATTGAATTGACTTAGCTATAATTATTTTGTACAGTCCAAGACCTGGTCCATGTTTTTTTATTATGAACTGAAGATGTTTCAATAGAAGAGATTTAGCTTTGATAACAACTTCTATTGGCTTCTCAAGAATACTATTAAAAAATACCTTGTTTCTGGCTAGCCGTAACTTCCAATGGATGAATTTAGGGAGTGTTGTCCATAATCTTTTGAAATCATTATTTTTTCTAAGAGATCCTTGGTAAATTTTCCTCGATACAATAAACATGCTCTCCCATGAGGTCGGATACTACACTCTATGACAAATTCCTGCATAAGATCACAACCAAACTTATTTAGTGAAGCTACATTCAAAAAGAAAATGTTGTATAGATTCTTTATTTGAGGAACATAGTTCACAACAAGAGGGTCCATGTATTCCTCTTTTTTTAAGATTTTCTACAGTTAGTATTTTTTTGTGAATCATAATCCAACAAAAAGTATTAATTTTAGGAAGGCAATCATTGTTCCATATGTAATTCCAAATAACTAAGTGTTGAGAGAGTGAAGGGGATTCCAAAATCAAAGAGTAACCATATTTAACATGGAAGGATGAGGTTCCCCATCCCTTTCTATCTCTAACATCCAAATTCCAAGGAGCACATCCTTACAATGCATGAAAAACATAGGGGATAAAGGTTTGAAAAGGTTCTAGAGGATGGACTTCTCATTTGAACTAGCTCTCATAATTTTGATCCAAAATTGAAAAATCATACTGAGTCTTCAAACCAACTCCATCCATCCAATTATTGAGAGGGAATAAATGGATTTTAGAACATAAAGCCTAATTTCCAAGAATACTATCATTCTAGATTTGATTTTTTCCCCATTACCAGGTATCCGAGTAATCTTAGCTCTAATTAGAGGGATCACTACTGCAATTAACTTCATTATGTGTGATCCTTTTTGGGACTCCAAGGGGGAATCTATGTATCTCATCCTTAATCCTTTGAATTATTTATTCCATGAGACATTTTTCCACCATTATAATTTGCCTATTATCATCCTCCAAAATAGTTTGGCTCCCATTGCAATATTCATAATAGCTAGGTGTTTAATTCCAATTCCACCTTTGCCTTTGGGGCATATGAATGTCTTACAATTTATAAGATGGATTTTTTTTGAGTTGGATTTCCCGCCTTGCCAAAGAAATCACCTAATTATGAGACTTATTAAATTCATGGTACCAATTGGATCAAACATAGATGAGTATTGACAAATTGGAAGGGTTGTAAGGAAATATTTGATCAAGACAATTAATCTAGTTGTGTTCAACTAATGAGAACCCCATTGGTAAAATTTTAACTTGATTTTATCTATAATTTTGGACCAATATTGAGAAGAGGGATTGTTTAGGGCTAAAGGAATCCCCAAATACCTGAAAGAGGAGAAATTTTCAGAGAGAGGGATTTGTAAAGTTATTTAAATAATGTGAATTACCTGAACATTGGCATTCAATTTGAAAGTTTTGGCATTTTTGTTGGTTGACTATACCACTAGAAGAAAAAAGAAAATATTCTAGAATCTGATGAATCTATTTGCAATAATAATGGAGGCACCACCTAAAAAGAGAGTTTCATGCACAAACTGAGAGTGGTTTGGGTTCTTAGTTCCCCTAAAAATTATGATTCCTATGAGGTTCCCATTTATCCTTTCTACCTCAAGTTCCTGCTTAAAGAGTTAGCCATAATAATAAATAGGAGAGGAGACATGGGAGAACCTTGTCTCATCCTTTTGCTCCCCTGAAAGAAATATGTAGGCCTTCCATTGATTAAAGGAGTAATCCAAGGGGCATTGATGCACGACGAGATCCATTGGATGAAAAGAGGACTAAAACCAGATTTTGATTATCAAAGGTGTTCACCATATCCAATTTGATTATCATGCCTTTTTCTTTATTTTTCACACTTGAATGGATGGCCTCCTACAAAAGAACGATATTGTCAATGACATGTCTATATTGCATGAATCCTGCATGATTATCCATTATCATCTTAGGCATAAGGGATTTCATCGTGGATGTTATTATCTTGGTCATGATTTTATATGAAGAGTTGTAGAGGGATATTGGTCTAAAACGAGCAAAGTAGCTTAGATTCACTTCTTTTGGAATGAGAGCCAAAAAGGAGGAGTTAGTGCTTCCCTCCAATTTACAAGATTGTTGAGCATAGAGAAACATTTATTTGAGGTCATATTTGATAATATCCCAAAAGGATCTATAAAAGAAAATAAAAAAAATCATCGGGCCTTGAGGCCTTGTCAGTATCTAAGCTCCAAATTGCATTTTTAATTTCAATTTCTTCAATGGGATTCATGATAAATTGTTTTCCTCACTCATGACCATTGTGGGAATGTTTTCCAACATTTACTCAGTATTTTCAAATTCCACAAAGTCATCTTATTGTGCAAAAAGCGAGCAAAAGTGTGCTCTAGCTGCCTTTTTCAAGTCCTCAAAGTTTCCAATTTTTCTACCATCTTTTCTAGTAATCTTCGTAACATTGTTTTTCACAACTCGAGATTTGGCTTGCTTGTGAAAAAAACTTGTACTACAACCCCTAGATTTGAGTTAAAGAATTATTGATTTGAGCCAGCAATGCTCTTCTTCAAGTCTAACAACAATTATATAATTTTTTTGTAGAGACACCTCCTCTTCTTGTAGATGAAAAGTAACTTGCTTGATTTCAATTTTAAGTTGGATTTCTTCCAATTTTTGTTTAATACTCTCTTTTTCGGTTGAGGGAAAGATGAATGGAAATTTTTCCCATTCTTTGAGAGAGCGCTTAACTGATTTGATATTTTTCTCCAGAATTAAGAGAGGGGTACCAGGGATCCAAGTCTACCAGGCTAACATGACACAATCAATTGCTTCCTGAGAGTTTAACCAAAGAGGATTAAAATAAAAGGGAGATGAATCATAGTTGTTATAACCCTAAAATGCACCACACATGCTTACCTGGCATCAAGCCAACTCATATCCCTTCTTTGCCAAAACTATGTTGAACAAACTCTTTGAAAATCCTCTTGGGTCAAGGTCCACGCGCCCTAACCCATTACTGCACACGTGTGCACGCTGGCAGGCCCACTACAACCCGCGTGTACCTAACAAAGCACAAAAAAATGAAAGTTGCCAACGAAAAAAAAATCTATGGGTCGGTTAACTGAAACTCCCGACCATGCATGGCTGAGAGTTCGTCCAAAACCCTAGCTCCTTCTAGCCTATAAAATAAGGGGTAGGGGTACCATTTGAAGAAGGAAAAAAGATAGCGAAGAAACTCTGCCCATTTGTTGAATCCATTGTCCCAACCCTTTATCCTTTCCTCACACCAAAGGAGATTTAACGCAAAGCAGTTGGAGGACAGAAGAAGAGGAGCCCAGGATCAGGATCAAGGAGCGGTGGTCGGTCTCGAATTTGATTGTAAGTTGATTCATTTTTCAAATAATAAAAGAATACTTTTCCCATCCCAATGCATGAGTTATCTATGATTTGGTTAATTTATGCTTAATTTATAACCCTTTAGTAGAAAATTAGTGTGCATGCATAGTTGTTTGTTTTGATTGCAGGTTATCTTGGGAAGGAGCAGTGCAAGCAAGTGGTCAAAGTGCAACGGAGGATCTATGTCGAACGTCGGTCACAAGGTTAGTAGTCATTCTCCATGCATGTATTGTGAAAGAGAGGTTTAAGTTTCGGGATTGTAGGTTAAAAAGTAATTTCTTTACGGTCAAAATCTGCATGCAAGTCTAACCCTAGTTTGCTAGTCCGTAGGGTATTTTTCCCAACAACAGAGTTGGCGATCGTACTAGGGAAGATAATCTTTAGGGTTTCCGGATTTAGTTGAAGTTTTTGGGTAGTTTAAAAAGATTATATTTTTTGTTTCTTTGCCTGTCATTTTTTGTAAGATCTGAGCGAGCAGGGAACCTGGTTCTTCATACCAGTTTTCCCTGACTTCTGCTTGACGGTAGTTGTCGGGACACACAGAGGTACACGCGGCCTGCAAAAGGCCTGCACACGTGTACCTGCACCCTAACCTCTTGCAGCCCGCATGTGAACTCTAGTTGTAGAGGTTTCAGTAGCGTGTAGGAGTTCATAGAACTTTAAGAGGCGGTCCTCCTTTTCCCTGTCAGAATTATACATTCTCAGGGGGTTTTCTGGAATCCTGTCTGAGTCTTGTTGGTTCACGGTCCTATCTCAGTTTGTCTTTTGGTGTCTTGTTATTCCTTGCAATTATTTTTCTTTTCTGTTAGAAAAAGCATTCAATCCGTCAAGGGACCCTGGTTGTCAATGCCAAAGGCCTCTTCCTGGTCTGAACTGTCTGTTTTTATTTTTGTCTTAGAAGTTATACATACACGCGGCCTGTACAAGGTTAGCCCGCGGGTACACTAGTCCTGTTTAAGCTCAGCACGCGTTCACACGCGTGTTGTGGTAGTGACAGTAGCGTGCTTGATAAACTACTTTTTATTCAGGGTGGGGAAGTCATCCCCTCCTTTGATGAGAAGTATTCCTCTCAGGTGTTTGAGTCTAGGGTTGAACAGTCAGTAGGTTAGGTCATCTTACCCTTAGCCTTCTTTTTCTCAATTGATAGTTGAATGGAAAATAAAAATAAAAAATACTTCTCTTTATGGTTTTTTGGCAAGCTTAAGAGTCTATGTTTTCTTTATTGCATTGTGTGTCTTTGCTCTGATTCTTTGCGATCTGTGCTTTAAGCCAGAATTTGTCTTTCTTGGTTTTGTGCTTGTCGGTATTTTCCCTTGGTTGCTTTATTTAGCACTTAAATAAATAAATAAATCCCTTTTCATTTTCTTCTTTGTTTGAAGAGTGTGTTTCTGCATCATTAGCTAGGGAGAAGTCTTTATTTCATAAGTCTTTGCATTTCATTTAGAGTATAAGTAGATCATAGTCGAGTGAAATTTCTTTATTTTTGCTGCATAAAATCTTAGAAAAATTGAAAAGAAAAAGAAATCTTTCTTTGTGAAAAGTTGCTGAAAATTTTTCATTTAGTAAAACTCTTTTGTTTCCATCTTTTTTCATTTTTTTTTTCTTTCGTCTTTTCACACCATCAGTTTCACCTTCATTCCCCTTGACGTAAGAAAAATATTTAAAAGCAACGCTAAGTTAAAATGTATTAGGCTTTTTGTTTGTAGAGTTCACAAACTAGTTCAGGACTAGGGCCTTGGATTAGGTTGGAGAGGAAACTCTCCAAGGCCATTCAAAACCAAACATTAGAGTCTGTGATAGCGAGTGTAGAAGTCCAGTTTCATGGAAGTTATCTGGGACCCCCCTCTAACACAGGGGATAAACATGAGGTCGTGTGTGGAAAGGTAGCGGAGATAACCCCTCCAAAGTCGGACCAAGCGTAGTGGAGAACACATATTGAGGGCTTATTTTGGGATTTCGTCGTTTGCATTTGCCACAGGGCTTCGTGGGTCTTGAATCCGTTCGAGGTCCTCAGTTTTCTTMTGGACCATTTTCTCTCGATACCCTTGACAGGTTTCGGGCTTGATACCCTGCTCATTGTGGTCTACCCAACTTTCGACTGTACCCGCATGGTGAYTGTTCGTGTGCTGGCAACCTAGTTGTCAATCTTTTTAGGGACATTTACTGGTGACTGCGGGGGTATACCACGGTACCTAGGATAGACATCGGGCCATGCTTTGTAGATTATACCTGGAGGGTGCTTTCGTGTTCGAGTTGCACTTGCACCGGTAAGTTGCTCTAGTGTTGGTTGTTGTAACTTTTCTTCCAACTAGTTTAGTGTTTGCTTGTCTTATCTCTTAGAGGATTATTTTTTAGTGAGTGTTACTGTTTGAACGTGTAGAATACCTTAGCGTGTCTTGGATATTCTCACATAGTGGAGGATCCTGAGCTCCGTCGGTCATGAAGGCTTCTGGGCCTGCCACCGGTTATACTGGAGCCACCCTCGCCACCATTGAGGTGGAAGCTAGACCAACAAGGGTCTTTTGAAGCGACCAGGTTACAAACCATTGTGCCCGAACAAATCCCAGAGGAATCAACCGCCAATCTTGTTTCGGTTGAAACCCCAACCACTGATACCTGGCCATCGGTTATTGTACCAATCCAATTTTACAAAATCCTATCAGTGCCTCACACAGCTATGGAAACAAACGTTGTTACTTCCTCTGGGAATTCTTCCATTCCCACCACAGTTTCTACCACGGGAGAAGCATCTCCTAACTTGTCGTCGTCGGTCCGAGTCACCATGGTCTCGGCTGCAACTACATCGCACAGTGGACTGATTCCGTCTATGGCAGCGGCCACAACTCCCTTCACACCTAGTGCGACAGGCCCTCCGTTCTCATACGGTATACCTAGTTCGGGCACAAGTCCTGCACTCACTCACTCCACTTTACAGAATTTGGGTCTAGGGGCAGGGAGCTCTAACACTCCTCTGCAAGGTCAACTTGGGGGCACTCTTGTCCCTTTTAACGCTTTTCCTTACGCTGGAGGTCATATCTCTCCTTCGTCCCATTCGCTTGGTGGTCTGCATCAGTAGTCTGCTGGGAAGCCTGCACACACTAGTTTATTTGGAGATGGGAGTTAAGGAACACTTGCGCACAGTATGTTGGTAGGTTCGTCACCATTTGTTTGGAACAGGATGTTTGGTAACAACACTTTTGCATCCTCCACTTTCCCGTCTGGGGGCACTCCCATTTTTGGACAGTCTACTCCGACGCAGGGTACTATTCCTGCGCCAGGGGGCACATATAGCAGGACCTTGGAACTCAGGACAAGGATCCGTTCCCTCCTCTGGAATGTCGTTCTGGGGTAATTCTTTCCACAGTCAATGGAACCCTGGACAGACTACTATGCCTCTCCCATTAGGACCGGCATGGGGTAATCCTTCCCAAATTCCGTCAAACACGATGAATTCCTAACATCCTATGTCATTTACGGGAAATCAACCGATGATGTCTCCACAGATGCAAAATCCTTATGCTGGTCAAGGCCATGGTTTCTACCAGAATCCGGGGCAGCAGCCAAACTTTTCCTTGCAACTTGGTGCCAGTCAAACTCCAGGACCCTTTTCCCCAGGTTATCAGCAACAACCCAAATTACCATTTTTGGCGACGTTACACTTGCCAAATTTGACAAGGTTGTTAAATGATCCTATTTGTCACGATCCACGTTGGCCTCCTATGCCAACGAAGTTGCCTTCGGACATTCCAAAGTTCGAAGCCAAGCCTAATGACGATCCAGGTGATCATGTGACTACCTTCCATCTTTGGTGTTCATCTAACTCATTGAAATATGACTCCATACAGTTGTGATTGTTTCAATGTACTCTTATAGGGAGTGTCGTGAAATGGTACATCGAGCTCAACCACTCAAGATACTCTTCTTTTTACAAACTGGCGATGGCCTTCCTTAACCATTTCCAGTTACCTGTGAGATATGACGCTGGCACAGAGCTGCTTGTCAATTTCGAACAGACAACAGTGGACCATATCTCTGATCATATCCGAGAGTGGAGACATCGGAAGAGTCTAATCAAAGTACCAGTCCCACTAGCATTCCTGCTTGAGTGATTCCTTAAGTCTTTGGTCCCACAATTATCCAAAGACGTCGCGACTTCAGGAGTTTTCTCCGAAGAAGATGCCATCATGAGGGCTCAACAGTTTGAGCTCATCTATTCTCAGTCTGGTTTATTATACAACATCCTGCCGGATACACCACGATCGATATTGGATAAAACTAGACAGAGAGTTGGACCACATGCCGATGGTATTGTTGGTTCAGCACAAACCAAGCTCGCTAAGCAATTGACAAAACAATTGCAACAGTTATCTATACAACACTCAGCGGCCAGCCAAACCACTGCTTTGGCTACTCTTCCTACCCAAACATCGGAAGTACACTCCGTGCAGTCGACTAACCCAAAGGCCACCCAGCAGCCTGAAGGCAATAAAAAACAACGCAAGAAGGGTAAGGGGGAGAAAAAACCCACTGATAATGTTGTCGGGGACACCACAGAAAAGCGAAAGGCAAGGTATCCATGCAACTTGTGTGTGGAAGACCACCCAACCCATCTTTTTCCTCGACTTGCGGAGGCCCAAAAGTTTGTCACACAGCAACAAGCAGCAGTGTTGACTAATCCCTTTCAACATGGGCAAAATTTAACTCAAGCATCTACAAGTGCCGAAGGGGGCAGCGAAGAAACCTGCCCTCCTCCAAATAATCCCTCATCCGCGAACGCATATATGGTTAGGGGTGACTCTTTCATAATGACTAAAGCGCATGACTATAGTAAACCAAGCGCTTATGAGAAGGGTAAAGAAGCTGAAATCCCACCTCTTCCATTACAGATCGAGAAAATGTTGGGAGAAACAATGACACACATTCCAAAGGGTGCATTTAAAAACGCTTCTCACAACCCAAACGCAAGGGCCACCCAGAATTACTCTGTGGTGGAAGATTTATCACAAACCCCTTGTGCGATGTCTGCTTTGGAGGTACTCCAAAGCTGCCCTGCTCAGAGGAAAGCCTTGTTAACTGATTTAGGCTCTACTGACACTTGTAACCTAGGTACCATCATGTTAGATACAACCGACTTAAAACCTCATCTGCCTTACCACGTCGCGTTCCAGATAGCAGTGGCTCATCCCATGAAAACTTTTACACGGAATATATTTCACACGGTGGTCGACGAGGGTGCCTCGACATGTGTTATGTCGTTAGCATGTTGGAAGGCCATTGGCCAACCTGCTTTGTCTCTGTCACCTACTCTCCTCACTTCTTTCGACGGTCGTTCTTTCCGACCGCATGGCATCGTTCCTTCTTTCCCTGTGCAGTTAGGAGGGAAGATCGTGTGTGTCGAAGTAGAGGTAGTCGATGCTCCCCTCGACTATAATCTCTTGTTAGGATGGAGTTGGAATTATGCTATGCAAGTTGTGGTTGCTACAATTTTTTGAGTCTTGTTGTTTCCACACGAGGGTCAGATAGTGACCATCGATCAATTGTCCTTCTCTAGACCTGACCCATCTTTGGGGGCATCCACGGTTCCCATGATTGATAATCCTCAACCAGGTGTCGTTAACGTAGGATTTGGTTTGTGCCCATCATTGATGGGTACCTTCGATTACCCACCTCCTTATGACGATTTCAAGTTTATATCGAATCACCATAAGGTTGAGATTTTTCAAGTTTCGTCGTTTCGCACAACTTACTTTGAGGATCCTTGGATTCTTCCTTCTCCATCAACCATGATGGATGAGACAGGTCACTCTAGCATGTCCATGCCCTTGTCAGTCACTGAAGTAGCGTACTCTTTAGTCCAACAAGCATCAACTAACCCTGATCCGACTCCCGCACAAGAGTTGGATCCACTTCTAGAGCCTATTTGGGCTCAGGGTTCTCTCGCTACCATCAATTCGTTAGACTTAGTCTTGCCTTTTGACGAAGCAGTAATCGAAGCAATGACCAGTCCGGACAAACCTTGGGAGGATCTTCATCATAGATCATATTTCCTCCCAGAGTTAAGCCGAATCGAGGCAGGAGAATTCACTATTACCATGACGGGAGATCATCCATGTCCTATTAATCTCTTAGCTACACAGGAAATTTATGTTGAGGGGAATATGGTGACTATTGTTGAAACTATACCTATCAATATCTCCCAAAACCATGGCGTAGTGGAGAATGTCTTTGTCAGAGTGGATTGCTCCCCCGAAGAGATTCAAATTTACACGGATATTTTCAAAGAATTCCGCGATGTTTTTGCCTGGTCTTATGAGGAAATGCCAGGTATCGATCCGAAAATAGTTGAACATGAAATCGCAACGTATCCTGATGCCAAGCCTGTTCGACAAAAACTTCGTCGAGTCAATCCTAAGAAAGCAGCAGCCATCAAGATTGAGGTTGAGAAATTGCTCAAGGCAGGTTTCATTTATCCTATTCATTTGACTCAATGGGTTTCAAACCCCATGGCGGTCAGAAAAAAACAAGGCACGATTCGTGTATGTACTGATTTCCGTGATTTGAACAAAGCATGTCCAAAAGATAAATTTCCAATCCCATTCATTGACCAGATCATTGATGAATGTGCCGGTTGTGAAGCCTTTTCATTCATGGATGGTTTTTTGGGATATAATCAAATCCAAATCAGACCTGAAGACCAACACAAAACGACATTCATTTGTCTGTGGGGTACATTCGCCTATCGTAAGATGCCTTTTGGCCTTAAAAATGTTGGAGCCACCTTCCAATGGGCCATGTATTTTGCGTTTCATGACCTCAAACATATAGTCGAGGCCTATCTGGATGATTTAGCATCACGCTCTCGCAAGCGAAAGGATCATCCTACACACCTCAGACTAATCTTCGAACGTTGTCGCTACTTTAGGATTCGCTTGAATCCCAACAAGTGCAGCTTCTGCGTAACGTCAGGATGTTTCTTACGTTTCATCATATCAACAACAAGGATCATGGTTGATCCTCTTAAGGTGGAGGCAATAATCCAGTTTCCCCCCCCACGCACAATCTTACAACTTCAAAGTCTTCAAGGCAAGGCGAACTTCTTAGGACGCTTCATCGCCAACTATGCCGAAATCACCAAGGGCTTTATGCATTTACTGAAGAAAGATGTTCCCTTTTTTTGGGACGAAGCCACTCAACGCTCTTTCGACGCATTAAAACATGCCCTCACAACCGCACCTCTGCTACGGCCACCTAATTATAACAAAGATTTCTTCTTGTATCTGGTTGTCGCAGAGTCAACTATAGGCATGGTTTTAGTTCAGGAAGACGATTCGTTTTCATAATACGTGATCTATTACCTGAGCCGAGGCCTCATAGGACCAGAACTTAATTATTCCCATCTCGAAAAACTTGTGTTGGCAGTAGTTCATGCTGTTCAACGGTTCCGTCACTATGTTCTGTTTCGCAAGACCACCATCATCGCCGTCGTGAATCCATTCCAGTACATGTTGACACGACGAGTTATAGGTGGAAAAATCAGTCGGTGGATGGTCATCCTCCAAGAATTTGACTTAGACTTCGTTTCAACAATTTCCAAGAAGTCATTGGTCTTCACAGAACTTATTTCAGAACTTTTGGTTGAGTCAGGTGACGTTGTGCCTGAGGAATCGCCTATCCGGGGGAATATGTTTTTGATTGAATCTTCAGACCCATGGTACGGAGATATACTTATCTATCTCTAGAATTTTAAGTGCCCCACCTTTGTTTCTCGTGACGAGTGTCGGTGGATACGCCATCAAGCTAAGAATTATCTCATACTCGATGATACGTTGTATCGGAGAGGTGTAGACTGCATCTTGCATCGATGTCTCACTCATGAGGAGGCTGTCATAGTGCTCAACGATTGTCAAACTGGAGCTTGTGGCGGTCATTTATCTGGGTTGGAAACAACCCAAAAGATTTTACGAGCAGGTTACTTCTAGCCCACACTTATCAAAGATTGTATCGAGTTGGTCAAGAAGTGCCATCCGTGCCAAATCTTCTCTTGGAAGATGAGGGAACATCCAGCTCCCATGTTTCCTGTCATCACTGTTGGTCCCTTCACTAAGTGGGGGATTGATTACACTACATGCAACCCCTTGTCAGCAAGGGGGCACCGCTATATCATCGTCGTTGTCGACTACTTCACTAAGTCGGTCGAAGCTATGCCAACGTTTAAAGATGATGGAGAGACTGCAGCTCTCTTCTTATTCAACCAGATTATAGCAAGGTTTGGCGTCCCGAGAGAGATTGTCACTAACCATGGCAGTCACTTTCAGAATCAAATGATGATCAAATTAACGTCAAAGCTTGGGTTACAGAAAGAACATTACTCACCTTACTACCCCCAAGCCAATGGGCAGGTGGAAGCTGTAAACAAAACTCTTAAGACGATTCTACATCGAACTATCAACTCAGCCAAGTCAAATTGGCATTTGATTTTATACTCGACATTATGGGCGTACTGAACATCAATTAAGACTACAACTGGTTTCTCACCTTT
The DNA here is from genome assembly GCA_000966675.3 of Picea glauca. Lineage (NCBI taxonomy): Eukaryota > Viridiplantae > Streptophyta > Pinopsida > Pinales > Pinaceae > Picea > Picea glauca. The sequence continues at coordinate 65,937 of JZKD02S1674480.1, forward strand.
CCAACTCGTTTACGGGTTGGAGGCAGTCTTGCCCATCGAATGTCAAATCCCATCTCTGAAATTGGCAGTACAGTTATTGCCAGACACTCCTCCACTTGAAGAACAGTTAGTACAACTTGAGCATCTTGATGAGCAGCGTCGCGATGCGGCCCTGGCCAATGAGGCTCATAAACATAAGGTCAAGTGTCAATATGATAGGTTCGTTCGTCCTCGGATTTTTTCTGAGGGTGACCTTGTCCTGGTCTATGACTAAGACAAGGACCCCCTGGGGGCAGGAAAGTTTAAACCCATGTGGTTCGGACCCTTCATTATCAAAGAGGTATTAAAAAAGGGTGCTTATCGTTTGGTCGATTTTGAAGGGAATGCTTTGGCGGAGCCTAGAAATGGACTCTACCTCAAGAAGTATTACTCATAGATAGGTCATTGTAGGCAAATTTTTGTAACATATGTATAGTCTTTGTACTATTACTTTTTTACGTTTCTTTTAAAAGTGTTATGGACGTGTCATTGATGTTATCTTTCGTCAATATGACAGATGTCAAGTGAGTCTGAGGTGTTTGTTGGGTATGTGGACGATGCTAGTCGACACACACAGAGGCTTGCCTCTGCAGCTTGGGTAATCTTTACACCACAGGGTCAGTTGTTATCTTCCGGAGGTATATGCTTAGGTGACACTACAAATAATGTCGTCGAGTATAGTGCAGTTATTGATTTTCTTCGTGACGCCTTGTCATTGGGTATCTCTCATCTCCGGGTCTATCTCGACGTTCAACTGGTTGTGTCGCAGCTAAACAGAATATACCGGGTTCATGATCCAACTTTACACCGACGATTCCTTAGGGTACGAATCTTAGAACGCAACTTTGATTATATTACATATTTTCATGTTCCTAGGAGATTAAACCAAATCACAGATACTCTAGCTAATCAAATTTTAGATTGGCATCTTGCCCACATATAAAAGAACATGGACATAAACATGTAAACACATTTGTGCACACAGAATCCATAAGACATAAAAAAGATAAAAAACCATATATCAACATCATAAAATCATTAGAGTACATAGATGGACACAAGCGCCTCAAAAATGGGAACAGTAACAAGTCACTGGGCTTAAGCCCTCAAAAAATATATACAACAAGGTGCCCGTGGCACATAAAAAGTCTCAAGTATGTTCAGGGCTTATGGGCCCTGTTATAATCATCTATAGCACGGGCTAAACGCCTAAACAAACATACCCATGTCCGAAGTGCCCCCACAACATGAGGCTGCATGGATGGCGGCAGGTCCTCTATCTCTACCATCGAGACTGTGCGAGTGAGCGTAGTGAAGTTCCGCTCAACTCATCTAAGGACCCTCTCAGCCTCTCCGGCTAGAAGGTTCCTTGCTACTGTTGCTCCCCCAGCGGAGGCAGCCACGGCCTCTGGTCGTGGACGACGCCTGTTCCGTGCATAATCGGCAGGTCACACGGGTCCCACATCTGCATACAACAAATGTATCCGTCAAATACTCTGGCATACAAAAAATGATATATATAACAAAAAAACATAAAAATTACATATGCAAACAAAAAAAACTACAAAGGTGGAGACTTACCCATCTCCCCTCGCTCCTCACCAGGAGGCACGGGTATCTCTGGATCTCTAGAGAAGCCTATCCCTGCATATGGGTAGTCCTCGATAGCAGGAATCTGTCATGAAAGCCAAGCAAAAAAGTCGTCGTCGAAGGCCTCAACGGTCCTTCCACCACCCTATCGCGGCAGTAACACTACCCATCTACACACTGTAGGGAAAGAGGCCAAATGTCCTCGTACTACAACCCGAGGACTGAAACACGGAACTCTCTCGAAAAAGAATGAACACAATATAGTCCCGAACCCGAAGTTCCTCTGTGTCCGCTGTCGATAATCTGTCAATTTTCTCTTCATACACTCCAGCAGTGTGGTACTCCAATCAAAAGTTTGTGCATTCATGCACTAGATAGCACAGTTCATTTGTGCGCGCAAAGCCTGATGCACGGTTGTTGAGCTGGTAATCCGCCCAATAAGTAACAAGATAGTTTGTAGTGCTAGGTTGGTAGTCTTGCTAATGGGTGCTTGGGAACCTGTACATTCGGTCCCAGCCTCATAGTACTCAACTATCAACTCCGAGATCTTGCTCGGCCCTGCAGGAAAAGTCTGGAAGTTGACTGGTTCCCCTCTCCTTGAGAGGCCAGTCAGAAAGTAAATGTCCTCGGTGGTGGGCACCAAGGATTTCCCCTCTAACATAAATGCCTCTGCATCAGGATGCCAGTAATCAATCAAGGCATTCAGTAGCCTTGGTTGTGCGCACATAAATGGACATACAAAGAATTTGAGCAAACCGCATTGCATTAACACGGCCACAACATTCGGATCTGCAGCAACCAACTCATTGATTGCCTCGTGCTCCCTTTCCCTCCACTGGACATACATCCTATCAACACAACAAGGTAAAGGAGGGTCAATACTTGTTTTCATTAGCTTTTCCATCAATAGGGGGGTACACGTGGTCTGTAGAGGTGACAGTCGCGTGTACATGCATGCAAGCTTTACTCTGCATGCGTGTACATGCAGGCTGTCTCTGGACATCCCGCGTGTACCTAGGGCCGACCTTTTTAAGGTCGATGCCCACCCAAAAAATAACAAAAATAACAAAAATGAAGTATTGATTGGCTAGATAAGGGATTTTGTACTTACTTGGTCCAAGCAGAAGTCTGTTTCGTCCACTGTAGCTCCCGGAATCACAATCTTTGGGAAAGGGGGTCTTTTGGCTCCAGAGTCAATTTCCAAATCAGCAATGGTGATAATGAGTTGCCATCCTCTATTATAGACTTTTTGGCCTCTTTTTGTCACTTTTTTTGGCCCCCCTTATCAGTTTCTTTATACCAAAAACCATTTAGAGTGATCCAAGAGTTATATGGGAGGGATTTGATCAGGTATTGGGACATTTTTTTTGAGTTTCAAAAAAATATTGACAGTCCATAAAAAAAAAAAATTCAAAAATCAACTTGAGCATATAGGTTAGGATATCACCCCAACTTTTGCATCTCACTGACTTTTTCTTATGCTATAGGATTGATCCCATCAGGTTGTGACACGGAACCGTCATATCTGCTCTAGGAGTGTCGCAACTTGGTGGTAGAGCTTACCAGAACATGGATGCCCTAGGTAGGTCCTGGTTGCATTATGGTGTCCATGCCGTTTCTAAAACTACTGTAGGCTCGGGAGTCCGTATAGTCTTTCCTGAATACGAGTTTGAGCCTCATTTGCATGAGTCTTTTCCACTCTTTGTCTTACCCTCAGGACTCCCAAAAAATAACAGGTCTCCTTTTAAGCCCTTTTCAGATACTCTAAAAATGAAAAGATTGTCGAGCGATCTTGTGACCTTTCATGCTCGTTAAACTGAAATTTGAAGTCACGTCTATCTGGTGGTAGTTTACCCCTTTTTCGGTCCGGGCGGTCAACTGTACGAACAAAGGTACACTCTATCGAATTCCCATTCTTTAGAAGAGTACTCTCAGGTATAATTTTATTCCTTTTTTGGGCCTAAGGGACTAAATTTACGAAAAAGAAACCCCCACGGAGTCCATAGTTAAGCTCTTTTTAGACTCCCTAAAATTGAAAAGATCGTCGAGTGACCTTATTCTTTCACACTCGTTAAATTGGTCCAGAAGAATACTCCTGACGGAGTCCATAGTTAATCTTTTTTCAGACTCCTTAAAAGTGAAAAAATGGTCGAGTGATCTTGTCCTTGTCACACTCGTTAAAATGGTTTTGAATTGACGTCTAATCGATGCTAGTTTATCCCTTTTTCGAACCGACTAGACTATTTTCGAAAAAGGTACCCCAGTGGAGTCTCCTTTTAGGATTTTTCAGACTCTCTAAATATGAAAAACCACCGAGCTTACCTTCTCTGGGCTTGTTAAACTTACATCGAAGGACGTTACCATTGTGTGTTCTATCAACTGCATTTGCATACCTTATCCACCAGCCTTGTGACAGTTTGCTTTTGCATCTTAACACCTTTGGCCGCCAGAGGATTTTTCTCGAGTATCATTTTACCAGAACATCAATCTTGTCCTTGTTTTGCAGTACTCGTTCCTCCATTGTAACGTAATATTCCTTTATTCTTTTTTCAAAATTTATCAAAAAGAACAAAAAAATCAAATATACCCCAAAAAGAGGATGGGAAAAGTATTTTCTTTATTGGCAGCATAATGAGTCACCCTTGGATAAATCACATCTATCTGTTTGATCATCATGCTATGGGATGTAGTACGACCTTAGGAAGCTTTTCTCACTATATAGAGTTGTGTCCTCCACCGTTTGGTTACTCTTCCAAACACATGGAGAGTTTGTGTTGCCTCCTGCTTCGTAGAATTATGATTAACAGATATGTTGCCTGAGTCTTATCACTTGTCGTGCTATTTTCCAAGGGAAGTTTGTCACTAAGCCTTAGTCGTCCCCTCTGCAATATGTCTCTTGTCCGTATACCCAGCCATCCTGAACGTCCAATCAAGTCCTTGTTCGAAATCACTGAAGCCTTCAGTCCGATCATCAAGATTATCAAGTCCATAACCGACGAGCCATCGAAGACCTCTGGGTAGCGCAGTCATACACTCATATTACACTCCTACCCAAGTTTTAGAAGATTTTGAAGTTTTTGTTCGAGCTTTGAAGTACAGCCATCAGGCCAAATCGGCTTCTGGAAGATGGATACTCTATATGTATGTCTTTCTGATTTCAATATGTAGCTCTGCTGTGTATTATTTGCGGCTACTCTTTATAGTTATTTGACATGGATCTACAATGTATTTGATTGGTATCCATGGTTCTATTTTATCCCGAGCATGGGTATGCCCGCCTCGGTGAGACATTTGTTATTTTGCA
>JZKD02S1674480.1:78727-105547 GCA_000966675.3 Picea glauca
TGTGTTCAGAGCATAACAATTAGCCAAACATGATATTTAAATCACAGAAAACAGACATAGGCTCACCAAACCATGTCCTCGATCAAAGAGGGCTTCAAGCTCCCTGGAGCTTGCTAAACTTCAATGGTGAAAAACTTGCTGAAGAAGTCTTCAAATGGCTGTGAAAATGGCACCAATGGATCCAGCACGTCCAAAAACCCCTGGCTGGGCTTTTACGGCACCTTAATCGGCCAAATGATGAAGAAGTTAGGCCTCCTCCATTTTTCTCCTTCAAGCTTTGCTGGAACTGGCTCTACAAAATGCACCTCTGTGTGCATGAACCTGGAACACGCTCCCAAAATGTGTTATAACCTGGAACCGAGCACAACCGCGCCAACGGTGCAAACCGTAGGACGGTTAGGGCGCCTCCAGCCCCCAACCGCCTCGGCACTCGGGCATATGGTCATGTGACCATGCGCTGGGAGAAAAAGGTGGTTACTCCGTTGTATAACCGTGCAACTTCCACGCGTTCAACCCACGCGCATATTAAAACTTTGGTCACGGTTCAATACCCCGCGCATATGTTTTATGTCATATGCAAACTTAAACACATATACATGCAATATATAATATTGCAATATATTGCAATTAAATACAAACGCGCGCCAATATAAATCGCGTCATATGTTTTAATAAAAACTATGGGTCATAAACTCCCGTGCATATAACAATAGTTATATGTTAAATAAAAACTATTGTTTATGTTTATACACCCGCCCAACGGTCAGACTACACACGGTCACATAATGTTATAAATGACCACGGGTCGGGGCTATGCCCCGGCCCGCCCCCCTTTCCGCTTGACATAACAACCAAACATATATATAATATGTCCCATAATACAAACAAGGAACAAAGGCGGGAATGGTGGTTAGCGGAAATTATGAAGACTTTGTGTTATGGGGGTCGAACCCCGCGGCCTTCATTACTTTTTACAAAGCATATATAAGTCAACCAAATGAGGGACACGTGGCGCCCAACCATTGGGCCACGTGTTCTCTTTTCATTCGCTTTTAATACAACACGTGTCAACATGTTACTGGTCCACGAACATCCAACCAAAATGTGCCATGTCATCCAACTGTCACGTCATCATGATGGTATGGCTCTGACACGTGGCCGTACGGACTATACGGACAGGTACAATCAGCACTTTTTTTTCCTGTTTGACTTTCCGAACAGATCGCTATATCTTTCGCTCCCGATGTCCGTTTGAGACGAAACGAATTGCATTGGGTTCATGACGACGAGGGCTACGCTCACGTCCGATTTGAGGCAATTCCGAGAACGTTGATTTTTGGGCTAAAATTTGACCCCTGGTCCAGATTTTGATCAATAGGTCTCTTTCTGGTCTCTTTCTTTGATTGTCCTGGAGGCAATTTGGTTATTTTCCAAATAATTTCTATTCCTCCATTTTGTCTTGGTTCCCTTGCAACCATTTTCTATCTCTTATGGTCTTCCATTGCAATAAGTTGCTTCCTTTCACTGTCCTTGGTGGCAATCTGGTTACTTTCCAAATAATCTATATTTCTCCATTTTGTCTTGGTTCCCTCGCAACAATTTGTTATTTCCTAATTGTAAGAGCATCATTCAATTAGATTGTCACATTTTCTTAAACTTGTGTGCAATATATTATTTCTATATATGTATTTTTGGACATTGTTTGAGTACCATTGCTCAAATACTTTCACAAAATATTGCCCCTATATTGCATTTCATCTCATCCCAAATAATTTTTAGTAGGTTATGCATTGGATCCATAATTTGTGATATCTTTTACACTGAGTGTAGTGATTGGAACAAGGGTATTATCATACCATTAACAATACTTGTGTTAAATCCTTCATAAGCAAGGGTTCCTTCTTAAGATTTGGTTACCTCCAAATCCTTCAATGCACATTTTTTCCATGTGCATGTTTATGTTGACACAATATCTTGAAACTTTTCCTTTGTATATTTTACAATTTTTTTTCCATTTTATTGAAATATGGATATATTTCCATATCTAATCCTCCTAATAAAATGAATATGACTTCTACTCATGCTAGTAATTAAAATTTAAACATATTTTGATACAACATGTAATCCTTTCCTTTTGGAGAAATTGTCTAAGACCAACAAGCATAGAACTAAGAATATATTTGGAAGAAAAATGTTCCTCACATTTTGGATCAATTACTAAGACTGATAAACATACATCAAAGGCATCCTTGTTGTACAACAATGCAAGTTTGAGTTTGGTATCAAGCCTATGAGAGATTAGGCCATCTATGTCATGGCACCCCTTGACATTTGTGATGTTTTTAGATGATCCTACGTATATGGTAGGTATGTTGGTTATGAATATAAACACATTACCCTATTTGAAATAACATAAAACTTGTGTTAGGGTCACCCTTGCCTAATCAACTTCTTTGACATTCAATATGGAGAATGATGAGATCAATTGCAAATTACAAGACCTAGTTGGAAATGATATCTCATATTACCTATTTCATCCCATTATGTTTGTCCCATTATACTAGATCCCAAGAAATATGACTCTTCATGACTTATTATTGACTATAAATCCTTGAATAATATCCCTATGAAGAGTCGATACCCTCATGTAAAGATGGGAAACCTTCATGTAAAGATTGGAAACCTTCTACACTAGTTATGTGGAGTCAAGTATTTTTGCAAAGTTATATCTTAAATTAGGATATCATAAAATAACCATACAAACAAATCAAAAGTTGTCTTTTAAAACTATAAAAGGATCATTTGGATGGCTTGCCATTATTTTTGGATTCACTAACACCATTTCTAATTGTGTGTATCTAATGAATAATGTCCTAATGTTGTTCACATAAAATATTGTGTTAGTATATGATTTGTGCACAAGGGAAGTTCTAATTAGTTTAAAGATTTACTTTGAAGGAACATCCATACCATGACTCCTTGAGTTCACTATAATTGAAGCTAGAGGGATTCGTTATTCATTAGAAATTGAAAGTTCCTAATGGCTTCCCACAAAGAGAGATTTAGACTAAGGTGTGATCCACCTTCTTGATCAAGAGAAAAATGCATCCAATGTTATATAGATCGAGCACCTTATTTGGGATTCGAAGGCTTGAAATAAAAATAAAAAAAGGAATTCACCTTTCAAGCTTTACAATCCATATAATTGTATTTGAAGTTGGGGTATTTACAATAAAAAAGGCATCAAGTAAAGGATACTTAATGTAATATAATTATAAATAGCTTCAAATCTCCACTACCTAAAAGTAAGATTTATGAGGAAAGGAAAATCTATTTTCATAAATGAGTATTGATAAAATGAAATTCAAATTTAGTGTTTGATCTCACATTCAATTTGAAATATTACATTTAAGGATAGTAGGTGGATTGTGTGATTATACAGAGCAAACCTATAACATATGTTACCTACTCTAAGTCTGCTAAAGACTAGTTAGTGGTTTGAAGGTGTTATTTTAGAGTTCAGAAAATATGAAGATCGGCAAAAGTTGTAATTTGTATCTTAATATTCAATTTGTAGGTGAGGTTCCTTTATTTACTTAAACATTTGGTTGAATTTTAAATCCTTATCTTCACAATGTGATGGAGGGTAAATCTCTTGTCTAAAGCCTACTCCCTTGTATTAGTGGTTCAAAGTTTAAACAATAAACTTGTTTTCTAAATTATGTTTGTATATTTATCAAGTAAATCTAATATCACATTTCTGGTTTTGTTTTAATATACAAACAATTAAATCTTAGGTTATAAGTATGCCTTTTAACTTTGATTTACATAAAAACAACAATAAGTAAAATCAGTGAAATACATGTTGAAGAGAAGTTTACCCTTTTCAATTTGTCTATTTCTCTGCCTTATTATCACTTGTATTGATAACTGGCTTGAAACTGAATCCTCCCATCCAAATAGGAACATAGCCTCTCCAACTAGCTCCAAGAAATCATATTTCCTAGACCCCAAGCCCAAAATCCCAGCAACTCTAGTCCACTAGTAAAACCCCCAAAGAAATGTTGCATCCATTATCTTCCTCCCTGGTTTCTCCTTTACCCTCCAAATAAAAAAATCCTCCACTCCAAGTCCAACCCCATCTCCCTCATCCTCCTCTCTCGAATTCCCCCCCTCATTCAACTCCCATCTGCCTTATCTTTCCATTAATTCCTTAACTTATCTTTAATAAAATAAAATAATTCCCTCCCTTTTGTTACATTACTTAATTCAAAATAATAAATAATAAAATGATTAAAATCTAACTATTTTAATAATCAATTTAATTTACCTTAATGAATTATGATCATTAATTAATAAAATTGGGTTGTTACATACACTCACCCCTCAAGAAACTTCATCCCGAAGTTATAGTAATTTACAATAAAAGGGTAATAATACATGATTCATACATCTAGATCAAATAAGAAACATCATCAATTTAAAACACGTATACATACTAGTGTACATGTGCAAGGAATGTATGTGTAGCTAGCACATACATGACTCACACTTGTACTAATGACAATAATTATCACACCTAACTCAATTCGTGTATGCTTCCAATCCAATCAACAATGATATTCATTTCATAAAGAATAATAAACCATTTAAAATATTTCCAAAATCCTCCAATTATAATAATTTAACACAAGCAACATTTACTTAGATAGTTGAAGTTTAGTTAAGATTTAAAAAAAAAAAAAAAGGAAATCAAGCAGTTTTGCTATAAGATTAAAACTCTACACACTCTCAACTACTTCTAATCATCCTTTCTCCCTAAACTACTTCCATCTTTCATCCCTATCCTTCCTCTGTTGGACTATCCCAGAGCATAAACTATATTGACCTAACTCCAGATAGAACCCATAAGTGGAAGTGTCAATTACCTTGACCAAGATTCCCCAACAGGAAACTGGCAGTCATCATCATACGTCTAGGGGAGCATGATATAACACAGTCCTCCCATGACTCTAGGTTTCATAGGATACACGGTGGGAAATGCCTCCACCCCTCTTGATAGAACTAGGGTCAACACCCTATCATGGACCATACTATGGAACTGTGTTGTTGGGATTTTGTCATCGTATATTTAGTTTTAGGCAGGTTCACTACCTGAAAAACCTGCACTTTCCCATATATCATAGCAATGCATTTGAACCAACATAATTTCACATACAAAGATTCATACCATACTATTTTCTTGGTTGATGTTCACGACATCAACCATTTATTATCATTATCCTTTGGCTATTTCATAGCCCATTAACCTGCAGATTAGTTATAACACAAACTCATACATATCCATACATTATTATCATGTAAATGAATTTAATTATAATATCCATCATAATTCAAATAACGATAAACATTCATAGAATTGACATTCGCATAGGTCCATATGTCTAAAAAATTTAAGTGTATCATTAATAGTTTCACATTTAATAAGAAAATAAGATACGGTTAGGCCATAAGTAATTCTAGTTGTCTAAGTCAAAATGCGGCATTACATACATCCAACCTTCGGGAATCATAGTCCCGAGGTGGTCAAAAAAAGTGAGGGATGATCTTGTCGTAAGCTTTCAACATCCTCCCAAGTAGCAGATCCTGAGCTATACTTGTCCCATTGACCTTAACTTGGTATACCAAATGATTTATGAGCTGTCGGACCCTATGGTCCAATATGCATAATGGTTTGACCATGAGGGTTCCCACGTCCAAGACCTACAATTCCTTCCAATTTAGTTTGTGAGATTCATCAACAACATAATGATGCAGAACAGATACATGAAAAAAATTATGAGTTTTATGTAAGTGGGATGGAAGTGCAATACGATAGGAAACAGGTCCAATTCTCTCTTGGATTTTGAACGGTCCTATAAATCGATGAGACAGATTTTTCCCTTTCCCAAACTGAAAGGTACTCTTATTAGGCCATATATGAATGAAAACTCAATCTCCAACTTTATAGCTTCAATCAATCCTACGTGCATCAACATAACTTGTTTTTCTATCATGTGCTTCCTTTAATCATTGTCTAATATAAATCACCTATTCCTCCATCTCTTGAATTAATTCTGGCCCTGTTGTCACTCAGTCTTCTAAGCTTTCCCAACTCAACGATATCCTGCATAGCCTTCCATACAGAGCTTCATAGGGAAACATTCAATTGAGTTGTGAAAAATGTTATTGTAGGTGAACTCTACCAAAGGTAGATACTTCTCCCAATGGGTTTGATTATCCATAACATACATCCTAAGCATGTCTTCCATAACCTGATTTACTCTCTCAGTTTTCCCATCCATCTCGGGATGACATGTTGTGCTCAAGTTCATATATTAACAATCCATCTGCTTTAAGGTTATATCCTTCATACCTTGGCTCTAACTGTCTCTCACTCTGAAGGGATAAAGTAACCTTTAAATACCAAATATCTCCAAGAAGTTTCCCCAACACTCGCTCCCTCAGATTAACATTTAAGGGCACCAAGGAGAAGATATGTGGTCTTCTGCTCAAGGCATTCACAACCACAATCTTATTTCTCTTGATATAAGAAATTTCAAAATTGTATTCACTCATAAAATCACTCCATCACCTCTATATGGAATTGAGATCCCTTTGAGTGAAGAGATGCTTTAAGCTTTCATGGTTTGCTTTGAGCTCAAATCTTCACCCCATTAGGTAATGCCTCTAAAGCTTTAGAGCTAACATTAAAACTGCCAACTCTAAATCATGAGTATCATATAGCTCCTTGTGTTGTTTCAAATATCTTAATGCATACATTATCACTCCCCCATCCTGCATTAGCACGACCCCCAATCCTTTCTTTGAGGCATCCATACAAACTGTGAATTATTTTTCCATATCTGACACCTGTATAATTGGTGCATTGGTTAGTAACCTCTTAAGCTTGATGAATGCAATATCACATTCCTATGTCCACTCATACATGACCCCCTTGCGCTACAAGGTGGTGATGGGTTTCTCTATCCTAGAGAACCCTTCCAAAAACCTTCGCTAATAACTAGCTAGCCCCATGAAGCTTCTCACCTCATGAGCATTTTTTGGCATTGACCAATCCACAATGGCCTTCACCTTTTCCGGGTCCACAGAAATTCCTTCACCAAAAATTATATGACCTAAATAGTGAATATATTTTTGGAAGAAAGAACACTTCAACAACTTGCCATACAACTTGTTCTCTCTAAGGCATGACAACACCATACACAAGTGTTCCTCGTGTTCTCTTTCGTTCTTGGAATAAATGAGGATATCATCAAGAAAGACCCGTACAAAGAGGTCTAAGTACTTGTGTAATACACCATTCATGAGGCTCATGAATACAGTTGGTGTATTGGTCAAACCAAAAGGCATTACAATGAACTCGTGATGCTCGAACCCAGTTTGAAAGGCAGTTTTAGGAATATCATCCTCCTTAATCCTTAACTAGTGATACCCTAATCATAGATCATTTTTTTATAAAACTGCTTCTCCTTTTATCTGATCAAAGATATCATCTATCTTTGGTATTGGGTACCTATTCTTCACTGTAGCACGTTTCAAGTCCCTGTAATCTATTCATAGTCATAAGGAACCATCCTTCTTCTTGACAAAAAATACCGGTGCACCCCAAAGTGAAACACTAGGTTGTATCGACCCTAAGTCAAGTAGTTCATTTAATTGCATCGGTAACTCACAAAGTTCTGGCACCGTCATCCTATACGGTGTCTTGGAAATTGGCTCCGCACCAAGTTTTAGCTCAATAGTAAAATCAATATCCCTCTTAGGAGGTAACCCTAACAACTCTTTTGGAAAAACATCCTTAAATTCCGACAAAATTGGATATTGATCTATAGAGGGTCCTTTCCCTTCATTGACTCATTCCACTACATATAATCGACAAACTTTCCTCATGCAACATTTAACCTTCATTGTTGAGATAAAGTGTAGAGACACCTTCCTTCATATACCTTGGATAGCTAATGACCTTCCTTCATCATCAACACAAAGCACCCTCTTCTCGAAACAATCTACCATAACTCTATGGGATTCTAATCAGTCCATCCCAATGATCAGGTCATACGTCCCTAGAGAAGTGACGTACACCTTCAAGCTAGTAGTACACACTCCCAGGTCTACTAGACAATTATCGATGCTAGGTCGTATCGTTTGTTTCTCCCTCAAAGCCATTTCAACTTGTTTAAAGTCATCGTGCTTGTAGGCTGCCAACCCACACTTTTCTAAAGCACAAGGTGAAATGAAACTAACTGTAGCACCATAATCAAATTAAATTTTAATATTGACATGATTTAGCATACCTGATGACTCCACGACCATGGATTGATGTTTTTCCTGGCGATTATTGACCACTGCATAAATCTGGTGGCTACTACTTTCTCTTCCAATCAGGGCCTTTCCTTCTCTATGGACAAAACCTGATTGTGACTCTAGACAGTCACACTGGTAATGGGTTCCTCCACACCCCCAACAAGTAACATGAGATGGAACCTGCACACTTCCCTGTGAAGGCCTCTGAAATGAGTTCCTTCTTATGGAGCCTCGACCCATACTAACTACTCCCCGAGAAGATGATAGACCTGCTTGCATCATGGGTGATGAGTGGGATGTTGTACTCATTGCCATTGATATACCTGATTCAATTGTTCTATGTGCGACTCTATTCTCATAAGGAGGTGGCCTAGAGATTCCTCCTCGGGAGAAGGTCCTAGGGACCTTCCCCACAAATCTAGGATGTTGTGGAATGGTTGATCTCATTCCACCATTTAAAATCATATGCTCTTCTACGTAACAAGCACTTTGAAGTGATTTGTCTACTAACAATGGTTTCCACACCCTTACCATGGCCCTTATCTTAGGTTTTAACCCATACACAAAACATTCTTCTTGTTGTTGATCAGTATCCATGTATGAGACATATTTTACTAACTCTATGAACCTGATTTTGTACTCCTCCACAGTTATGTTTCCCTGAATTAGGGCATGAAATGATCCTACCTGTTGTTCCTCATAATAAGTAGGCAAATATTTCCTCCAGAACCTTTCCTCAAAAATATCCCATGAGATGATGTTTGGGGTAAGGTGCAACTGTCTCTCTAGATTACCCCACTAGTTCAAGGCACTGTCCCTCAACTAAAAGATAGTTATCTTTGCTTTTGATGTGGAGGCATAGTCTCTCAAGGAAAAACATCTTGTCATTCCTTCCAACCTTGCCTCTACACGTTCACTTGCACGACCCCTGAAAAACTCTAGGATTTTAATTTTTTGCAATTCTTTGGTGATGTCCCCTAGTGGAGGCCCTCCCTTTCAGTCCCTCGATGCTTCAAGGTTACCAACTCCAGATGGTGGGGGTTCCACTTCAACATCTAGTAACTAACGCCCCTTTAATGTCTCATGTATAGCCTTTAAGGAGCGCAAGATGAGAGCTAGCTCGAAAGATGGGGTGGTGGTACCGGTATCGGTAGTCCTTGCGATGATGCCCCCCGGTCTCGATTTCCCTGAGTCCTAACCATTTTGACTGACTGAATCTGCATTTGACCAATGCTTATTAGAAAAGGGTTTAAGGCATTCAACGTTTTACTCAAACTTACACTTGCAAACTTAGGGTCAGGCATAAGTTTTTTTTATATTTGTCTGTAAACATACATCACTCCCATAAGGTAAGTGGCTAAGGGTCAAGGTCAAAAGACTATAAGCTTAGTAACTTCATTCATGAATCCTAGAAACTCTCTCACCTTACTAGCTATGTTAGCGCTACACTGTAATCATAAATTATTGTAACTTGTGTGTTTAATCAAGCATCAAACTCATTCGTGTATCAATATGCACCACTCATATTAATCACCCTTATAATATTAATTATAATACACTTAACCTCATAAATTATTAATTTATTAATCATTAGAATTAATTTACATAGATCAATTCTCTTTAATTAATCAATCAACATTAATTAATTAATCACTCTTTCATTAAAATATAATTTTAATTCTTATAAATTTAACCCTTATTATATATATATATAGCCAGGGACTCTAGCGTTCGATTCGGTGTTGAATGACTATTAGTTTAGGTTTGACTTTTAATACATCTCTTATATCCCTAAGTTTTTAGCATGGTCTGTAATTTTTTTTATTAAATAATTTGGAAAAAAAATATTTTTTTGAAATCTTATTGGTGGGAAGATTTGAAGTCTTAGTGGAGGCTTCACTCCTCCCAATGCATTTGTTTCATTCCTATCCAAAAATTTTAGGATAACTTGCAATATACAATTTCTTCATTCTCTTCATTATTACTTCACCTTCATTGTTAAGGTCTAAGTTTTAACTTCTTATGAGTGGGAGTGCATTAACACTGTGCCTGCACCCTACTTTCCAAATTTCAATGTCTAACAAATATGCCACCGTCTCCACCACCTTCTTTGCTCTTCTTCCTACATGGTATCCACCATGTGTACTTCCTCCTGCATGCATTCACACAGATCCACCACGTGTTATTCCTCCTACATGCATTCATGCACATGACCTTGGCCTTAGATTGTAGAGTACAACTATTATACATTTTATTATGTTACATTAATGTCTTCTTGAAAATGATTAGAGGGAAGAATGTACCTGGACTTACCCCTGAAATTTGATGACTGGTGATTGGAAAAGAAAATCAATACATATGTAGTAGTGGGATTTACTTTTCGTTGTTATTATGGGCGGTTGGCCTGGTCTTTCTCCCTTTCCCCAAAAACAACACTTCCTACACTACAACATGGATGTACGTGAAAGAAAATAGTCCTGACTGAAATCTAAAGGGGAAGAGGCCTCAGAAATGAGGCCTTTTATTCCATTCCCAGAAGTTGGAAATCGATCTTGTTTGTTCAACAACTTTCATCATTGTAATGGAGGATCGGGTGTTTCAAGGCATAGAAACTTATCTCAGTATTACCCTCAGCACTCACCGCTTCTCTCCTACTCCTTGGACCCTTAAAGTATTCCACAAATTGGAGACCAAAGCTCTCAGAGCAGTTTCCATCCCTTTGACTCTCAACCCCAAAATAATGAACACTCATCTTTCATCATTCCCAAACAAAGTATTCAGGATGCACAGGCCAGAAAGACACCTTCCTTATGATGGAAATATGACCACTGACATTCAAAAAGGAAAATTGGTGCCGAGAAAATGAGTTTCCCCAACAAATATCCATGGCACTTGTAAAATTGGGAACCTGTAGTGAGGATCCAAAGCAATTAAAAGTGGTGAGAATCTGCAACAACTTAAATAATCTTCCTCAAAAATGATTTCACTGTAGGGACCAACACACTCTTCATTATGTTCTCCATAGATATAGATCAATAGGAAGTGTCTTCCTCCTCCCTATATACGAGTTTTGAACTATAGAAAGGATCAATAAAAAACCTTTGTATTTGTTTCATGGGGGAGATCGTCGGCTTTCTTTTCAGAAACGAGAAGCTGAGGGGGGCTTTGACTACAAAGTTCGTGCGTTGAGCCCCGAAAACAAAGACCGATCTTAGGGGCGCTTCGCTTACTATTCCCAGGGGAGGAGGGGAGGAGTGGGAACAAGGCTATCAGGGCTCAGCTTCATAGGCCTTCCACTGCTTCAGAGGGTCAACTCCCTATATGAGTTCTTTTGAATTGGAACATCCATCAGCAATGCAGTGGGGTGGTTTCCCCCCCAATTAGAAAGCGAGAAGAATCACACAATTTCTGGGTGAGTGGAAGAATTGGGTGTTCTAACTTCTCATCTTAACCCACTTACCTTAGCGCAGGAGATGATGTAGGAGCTTTCTAAGGAATATGAAAGAATTGAGCTTAGGTTTTCTGGTTTGGAGCGAAGAGGGAAGGCTATCCATGTGTTCAGATGTGCCTCCATAATTGTATCGGTGTGTGGGGGAACCTGAGTCGAACTAAAATAGTTCTGTAACAGTTTCATAGCGAGAAGACTCATCGACTCTCATCCTTCCGTTTAGTCACCCAAAGTCCTTGTATCGGTCCAACCGCTCGAATTCCCAATAGGCTTAGGTTCAACCAAAATGAATTGGTCGCTCCTCACTTTGGCTTACTAAAAATGAAACTCTCCCAACTCCTTCAACTAGTTTACACAAAAATGATTGCACCTTTAGGGCCTTAAATGACAAGGCCAAAAGAAGGGTGAGCGGTGGGAACAACATCAGTAACAAACACAAAGGTCACATAATCCCCATCATCCCATCCCATATTAGAGGTTTAGAAGAGACACCTTATATATTATATATGGAGATATGGCCTCATCGGCTAAGGGGCATTCACTTCATGGTGGTGGAGAGACAGATCGCATAGGTATGAGTTGGAATTAAATGACCTAAGTGCCCTTCCTGGCAAGCAAGCAAGCAATTCGGCCTCCGCCCAGTCTAGCAGCCTTCAGGAACAAGGCATTCCACTTTAGACGTTGCACCATTGTAGAGATTTGTTGAGTGCTTCCATTACCTTCAATGAAAGCCTACGAGACTCACCCACAAACAACCGGTTTAGTTTGTCCGCTTCCAATCCATTTTTCCACACTCTAGGAAGAAAGGGGAAGCCGATAGAAACCAAAGGTCTTGATTTGGGATGTGAAGACGATTCAACAGAAACTGTCTCTGTGTGGACCTTATGATGGATGAGTTTGTCCAGGTGTCGATGACTATAGGTTATAGGGCGCATTTGTCAACATCATACATCTACTAACATATTGTTTTTTACTAGCCCACACCATGTTGCAATTATCAATTTCCAGTTGAAGGCTAGATGTTGCTAGAGCATTGTTATTAGGAAACTTCACACACCACATTTCAATTACCACTTCTAGGTGTTGGTTGACAGTGGGACCCAGTCTTAAAAAATCCACTTATATTTTATAAAAGAAACTAGGTAGATTACTCACTAAAAAATGAATGTCGGGATGTATATTTCTCTCTTCTTTGTGTTTTCTCAATGAAAGGTGTAATTACCAGATGATGGTATTGAGCATTTTCAGAAGTTTGAAACTTCATCTAAGCTTGCTTACTTACTTTATTAGCTTTCTTAAAATATAGTACAAACAACATATGCTTTCTTATTTAGACCACTCATCGGCCTCGAACATCACGTAGTTTGGTAAACTGTCTCCTCTCCCATTTCGAAACCCGAGGCAATATTTTTTCGGTACTAGTGGTGTTATGCTCACCTGCCAAGAAGGCTTTCGAATGGGCTTTGCAACTAGGGATGGAGCTAAGTGAGGCATTAGTCTTGGTAATGAGTCTACGGCCCATGTGCCACAACGAGATCCTGATCAAGACCCATATCTAGCAGATCCTCCAGTTGGTGAAGCAGTTCAAGATGGCAGTAAGAAAAATTCCATCATAAAACCCCCATCAATCTTCAATTGTCTGTTATCAATCTTCAATTCCCTGTTATTGAATGTGAAGATGATGTTTCATTGGCTTGATATTTGGCAGGGTACATTGTTCTCATTGCAGGTCTCATCTTGGAGAGTCTCTTTGCATTCCATCACTTCAGAAAGAAGAATAGCCATCTACAACATGCTTTGAGTAAATAGTTTAACTAAATAAATTAGCTATCGGGAAGCCATTTTATATTTTTATATATTAAATTTTATTATTACTTTCTTAATTATTATTCTAATTTTAAACATTCATGATTGTATTTTTTCCTATATCCTATATGAGGTTAAAAAATATCAGTTATAAGTTTTTGTAGTTTTTTAAAAAATTAATGTTATATTTGAATTTGAATTCTAATTTACTCATCTTATAATCTAGGAGGAAACACGGGTAGTTTCTGGTAACCACCAAATGTGGCTAATTCCTTATTTATGATATTATGATGATCAATGTGGTGCTTGTTAGATCGTAGGAGGAAAACATTGAGAAGTGAATATGTTAGGTGGACAGTAGAATTTCTTCCATGTAGTGTAGTGATCAATCCTTAGAAGCGTAGGAGGAGATGTTGCCTTTACTCATGTATTCGACTAGAAGAAATGAGAAACAATCTATACTTGTTATAACCCTAAATTGCACCATACATGCATACCTGGCATCAAGCCATCTTACTTGCTATTTTTGCCAAGCCATCACTGAGCAACTCTTCTTAAAAACCATATTTTTGAAGATGTACACGCCCTGCACCATTACTGCCCGCGTATACACGCTTGTTGCACCACTACAACTCGTGTACGTATGCTTGTTGCACCATTACAACCCACATATACTCACAAAAGTTGTAAAAATTAAAAATTTGCAAGGAATGCGTTGAGATTACAGGCTATTAGGTAGTTTTCCAACTGTCCCACCGCCTATAGCCCGTCACCCAACCGAATAACCTATTATCCATATTTTTGTCATATAAAAGGAGGTGTTGGGGTCTCATTCCAAAGCTAAGCATAAGAACAATGAAACTCTGCCCATTTCACTTTCCCCCCTTGCCCCAAGAATTTGCAGCCACATTGTGAGTTTTGAGTTAGAATTCCCTATTCTTGCCTTTTTCCTCCATTGCAAGCCTAATCCATTCCTTAGAGAGAGCTGAAGAGGAGAAAGATACGTGGAAGCGCAGTTGGAGATTGGTGAAGAGGAGCCCGGACCAGGTTCGAGGAGTAGTCATCGATCTAATTGTAAGTAACTTTGTGAGATTAATAAAAAGGAATACTTTTTCTGTCCCGAATATGATGTGTTCAATCTTTGTGTTTGATTTATATTTGATTATGAAATCTAACCCACTAATTCATATATGAGATGCATCTTCATAGTTCTTTGTTTGTCTGTTTATGAATGTAGTTCGGCCTTGGGAGGAGACTTGTAGTAGAGGAACAACTGAACGCAAAAGGATCGACACCGGACACGGAGTTTAAGGTAGAGTTACCGGATCTTTTTACTTTGTGTTTTATGCATGAATGTGGGGTGTATTTGGGGTAGTTGTTAAAGAGTAGCAGAATTTAGATGGTTAGCTCTGCCTACATGTTGAACCCTAGTGTATTCCATAGGGGGGTTTTCCTTCTATAGCAGAATTGGTGACCATACTGGGGAAGCCTCTAGGGTTTTTAGGGGATAGTTTTTGGGCACTTTAATTGGTTTGAATACCTTTTTTGAGTTTTCTGTAAGTTCCTGAGTCTTTAAGGGATTATGGTCTGCCATAACAGTACTCCCTATCTTTTCAAGCTTGATAGTTAGTTTTCTTTTTGAGAAGTTACAGAGGTGTATGCGGCCTGCAGTGGATCTGCATGCGTACATACGCGCCCTACCTTTGGACAACCCGCATACATACGGAGGTTGCTTAAGTGTCAGTAGCATTCCTGTGTCAAGAAAGTCTTTCTTGAAGAAGAGGCAGTCAACCTCTTCCCTGATTCAATTCATACTTCTCAGGGGTTTTCTTGATCTAGTCCTAGTCTCTATTGTTACAGTCTTTAGCCTATGTTTGACGTTAGTTAGCTTATTCGTTTCAATATTTCTTGTGTTTTATTAGTAAGGGTTTGAGACGAGTTTGTAAGTCTTTTATGATCAGTCTGTTCAGTATTGTCAGTGACTCCCTGCGATCCACAGTAGACCTGAAGTCAGTTTTTGGTCTTGCCTTGTCTTCACTTTTTCCCTTTCACTTGCTTTAGAAGAAAAGAAAAAGAAGTTATTTCAAATTTCTTATTTTGAAGCATAAAAAAAAAAAAGTTTCATTTCTTTATTTGGTTAAGTAGTTAGGTTAGTTGTCTTTGTTTATCAAGAGAAAAAGTGTTTTCTTAAGTTATTTACTAAATGCTTAGAACACAAAGTAGCTCGTAGTCGAGCAAAATCTTGTTTTGGGTTTTTATTTTAAAAGATCTTAGGAAAAGTAGTTAAGAAAAGTTGGTTAAAGAGTTTAAATTTGCAAATCTTTGTTTGTCAAAAAGAAGTAGTTTGCTTTCAGTTTCATTTAATGATCTTCTCTTTCGTCTCTTAAAATACACCACTAGTTTCATTTATGTTTCCTTGACTTAAGACAAGCCACCTAAAATTAGCACTTAATTAAAATTTATTAGACTTTATGTTTGTAGGGTCCGTGTACTAGTCTAGGCTAGAGCCTTGATTTAGGTTGGAGAGGAAACTCTTCAAGGCTATAAAACAAACATACGAGTCTATGCTAGGGAGTGTAAAAATTCCAGTAAAGGTGAAATTTATCCGAGACCCCCCTCTAACACAGGGGCTAAACAAGACGTCGCATGCGGAAAGGTAGCATAGATAACCCCTCCAAAGATGGGCCAAGCGTAGTGGGGAATGCATATAGAGGACTTGTCTTGGGATTCTTTTGATCGCATTTTCCACGGAGCTTCGTGGGTCTCAAACCGTTCGAGGTCCTCAGTCATCTTCCAGAACACTTGCTTTCCATACCCTCGATAGGTTTCAGGTTTGATATCTTATTCATTGCGGTCCACCCGACTATCAACTACACCCGCCTGGTGACTGTTCGCGTGTTGGCAACCTAATTTCCTTTATTTTAGTAACTTACACAAGTGACGGCAGGGGTATACCACGGTACCTAAGACATACATCGGACCACGCTTTGTAGAGTATACCCTGAGGGGGCTTCCATATTTGAGTTTCACTTGCACCGGTAAGTTTCTCTAGTGTTGGATGGTGTAACTGTTCTTCCAAATAGCTAGTGGTTTGATTTCTTTATCTCATAGAAATTATTTCTAGTGTTTGTTGGTTTTCAATGTTAGTAAAATCCCTAGTGTCTCATTGATCTTCTCACAAAGTGGAAGATCAAGAGCTCCGCTACTCACAAAGGCTTCAAGGCCTATCGTTGGTTGAATTGGAGCCACCCCCGCCACCGCGAAGGTGAAGACTTGACCAGCAAGGGTCATTTGAGGCAACCGGGATGCAAGAAACTGTACCCGAGCCATCCTCGAGAGGAGAAAATTCGAATCCAGAGGAGCCTACCATTTATGACCTTGGAGCGGAAGCTCTTGGGCCGTATAACTCTCCAGTCACTAACTTGTTGAAGCCCGTCGTGGTACAAGTTGTCCCTCCAAGGGTAACTCATCATGAGTGCCAAATAGTCTTGCAAGCAGCGATGGAAGAAAACATTGCTACTTCGTCAGGGAGTCCTCACACTCCCTCTATGGCTGCCACTACAGGGGGCATTCTGCCTCCTAACCCACCTTCGTCGGTCCAGACCACCATGGTCTCAACTGCCTCTACTTCAGGTAGTGGTCCAATTTCGTCTATGGTGACGATCACTTCTCCATTCACCCAGAGTCTGACAGGTCCTCCATTCTCATACGGGATGCTTGGTTTTGATACGAACTATGTCCTGTAATAATCCACCCTACAGACCTTAGATATGGGGGCAGGGACCTCTAACGCTCCTCTACAAGGGTCCATGGGGGGAACCTCAGCCCCCTATAATGCTTTCCCTTACGGTGGGGTTCATATACCTCTTCCGTCCCCCTCGCTAGGTGGTGCTCCCTAGTAGCCCGCTTGGTTGAACATGAACTACAGCTTGTTCAGAGTAGGTAGTCAAAGAATTTCTTCCAACACCACACCAGTGGGTTTTTTTTCATTCTCTTTGTTCGACGCGTTTGGTAACAATGCATTCTCATTAGCTGTCGTCTCGTGCGGGAGAAACCCTGGTTTTGGATCACAAAATCCTATGCAGGGTACTATTCTTTCATAAGGGGAAAACACCTCTCAAGGTCACTAGAATCCGTGGCAAGGATCAATCCCCTCATCAGAGATGCTAACCGGGGGAAACCCCTTCCATGTCCAATGGAACCCCGGGCAAGGCTCACTACCTATGCCCGTCGGATTGGCAGGGGAAACACTTTCCAGAACCTTTGGAACACAAAGTTGGGAGCAATCCCTTCTCAGCCCTCAACGTCCAATTACGGGAGTCAGTCGATGACGTCTCAACAAGCGCAGTATCCGTACGTTGGCCATGGACACGGTTTTTACCAGAACCATGGTTAGCAGCCTAACTTTTCCTGGCAACCTGGTGCTAGCCAAATTCCAGTCTCCTTTCCTCCTGTACATACTCAACAACCCAAGCTACCTTTTCTGGCAAGGTTGCATTTTCCAGACTTGTCAAGATTGTTAAACGACCCAATCTATCATGATCTGCGTTGGCCCCCTATGCCGACCAAGTTGCCCTCAGACATTCCAAAGTTAGAAGGTAAACCTAATGAAGGTCCAGGCGATCATGTGAGCACTTTTCACCTATGGTGCTCATCCAAAACGTTGAGAGATGGCTCCGTCCAGTTGCATCTATTTCAATGCACTCTTATTGAGAGTTATGCGAAATGGTACATCGAGCTCGACCGCTCAAGATACTTTACTTTTGGCGAATTGGTAATGGTTTTTCTAAACCATTTTCAATTACCTGTGAGATACGATGTCGACACCGAATTTCTGGCCAACTTTGAGCAAACAAAGGCTGACCATATCTTGGATCACATCCAAGAATGGGGACGTCAGAAGAGTTTGATAAAAGTACTAGTTCCACTAGCATTCATGTTGGAGTGGTTCCTTAAGTATTTGGTAACGCAGTTATCCAAAGACGTAGCAACGTCGGGAGTGTTTTCCGAGGAAGAATTGATAATGAGATCTCAACAACTAGAACTGATATACTCTCGGTCTGGTTTACTTTACGAAGTTTTTCCAGATGCACCACGGTCCATTCTTGACAAGACCAGATAGAAGTCTGGACCACATGTCGATGGTATCGTTGGTTCAGCACAAGCGAAGCCTGCTAATTAGTTGTCGAATCAATTGCAACAATTGTCGATACAACAGACAACGACTAGCCAAACCACTGGTTCGGATTCTCCCCCTACTCAAACTTCAGATTTACACAATGTGAAATCGACAAACCTGAAGGCCAACCAGTAGGTTGATGGAAAGAAGAAAAAACAAAAGAAGGGTAAGGGGGATAAGAAACCCACCAATAATGTTGGTGGGGGAAACACAAAGAATATAAAGTCAAAGTATCTGTGTAACCTTTGCACGAAAGACCATCCAACTCACCTGTGCCCTTGTCTTGTGGAGGCCTAAAAGTTATTAGCACATCAACAGCCTGTTGTGTTAGCGAACCCATTTCCCCATGGGAAAAATTTAACTCAAGCCTCTATGAACGTGGATGGGGCTAGTCAGGGACCCCCTTCGTCATCTAGTAATCCCTTGACCTCGAATGTTTATATGTTGAAAGGTGATGCCCACATAGTGACTAGGACACACAATTACAAAATGCCAAACACTTATGAGAAGGGTAAAGAAGTCAAAAACCCATATGTTCCTCTGCATATCGAGAAGACGTTGGGAGAAACAATGACATGCATCCTAAAAGGGGCATTCAAGAAATCTTCCCACAATCTAAACGCGAGGGTCGCCCAGAACTATTCCATGGTGGAGGATTTATCACAAATCCCTTGTGCGATGTCTGCTTTGGAAGTCCTCAAGAGCTGCCCTTCGCAGAGAAAGGCTCCGTTAGCTGCCTTAGCATCTGATGAGACTTATAATCCAGGAAAGATCATGCTTGATACGATCGACTTGAAACCTCGTCTCCCATACCATGTCGTGTTTCAGAGAGTAGTGGCTTACACCACGAAATATTTTGCCCGGAACATTTTCCGCATGGTGGTTGATGAGGGTGCCTCGACATGCATGATGTCGTTGGCATGTTGGAAGGCCATTGGACAACCTGTTTTGTCTCCGTCACCTATTCTTCTTACCTCTTTCGATGGTCATTTGTTTAGACCACATGGAATCATTCCTTCTTCGTTGTGCAGCTAGGAGGAAAGACCGTGTGCGTCGAATTTGAAGTGGTCGATGCGCCTCTCAACTACAATATCTTGTTAGGAAGGAATTGGACCTATTCTATGCATAAAGTGGTTGCCACAGTTTTCTGTGTCTTGTTGTTTCCACGCGAGGGTCGGATCGTGTCCATTGATCAGTTGTCTTTCTCCCGTCCTGACCCTTCATCGGGGGCATCCACGGTCCCGATGATTGATAATCCACAGCCCGACGTCGTCAATATAGGGGTTGGTTTGTGCCCGCCTTTGATGGGTACTTTTGATTACCTGCCTCCATCCGGCGATGTCAAGTTCATATCGACTGTCCCTGACTAGCCTAAGGCTGAAATCTTTCAAGTGTTGTCGTTCCGTATGACTTATTTTAACGATCTATGGACTCTTCCTTCTCCATCGACCACGATGGAAGGGACAGGGCATCATGGCATGGACATGCCTTTGTCCGTGGCAGAGGTTGCGTACTCTATAGTCCAGCAAGATTCTGCTAACCCTGATCCAACTCCCACACAGGAGTTAGATCCAGTTTTTGAGCCTACATGGGCTCAAGGTTCCCTCGCCACTACCGATTCCTTAGACTTGGTATTTCCCTTTGATGAGGCGATTATAGAGGCATTGACTAGTCCAGACAAACCCTGGGATGATCTCCATCACAAATCTTATTTTCTCCCGGAGTTAGGAAGAATTGAGGCGGGTGAATTCGTGTTGACTATGACTGGAGATAGGTCTTGTCCTATCAATCCTTTGGCTACACACAGAGTTTATGCCGAAGGTAATATGGAAACTATCACTAAAACGATACCTATTGATAACTCCAGAACCCCTGGCGTCATGGAGAATGTCTTCATCAGAGCAGACTGCTCCCTCGAGGAGATTTGAATCTACATTGATTTATTTAAAGAATTATGCGACGTTTTTGGTTGGTCTTACGAGGAAATGCTAGGCATAGATCCAAGAATCGTCGAACATGAAATAGCGAATTACCTTGATGCTAAGCCAGTCTGGGAGAAGATTCGTCTAGTTAATCCTCAGAAAGAAGCAACTATTAAGTCTGAAGTAGAGAAACTACTCAAAGTTGGTTTCATCTACCCCGTTCAATTGACACAATGGGTGTCAAATATCGTTCCAGACAACAAAAAGAAAGGAACGGTTCACGTATGTACGGTATTTCATGATTTGAATAAGGCCTGTCCAAAGGATAATTTCCCCACCCCATTCATTGACCAAATCGTCGATGAATGCACAGGTGTAATGTCCCCAAGGTCGAGCCCTAATGTAAAGATTGCATTATGAATTGTAAGTATGTTTTATTAGGCTGGTGAGCCAAGTTTATATAAGTTGGGGGCTTATGTGATTATTAGGCTAGGGAGCCTAAGTGTTGAAGGCTAAGAGCCTGCTTTTGTATATGTAATCATGTAGAGAATTAATAAAAATATAGACACCGCCACGTGCAGGCCGACACGATGAATGAGTGATGGGGGACTAAGCATCCACAGAGTGGGAAAGGGATTAGGGGCTAAGTGTTGAGCCTAGGGGCTTAAGCCTTAGGAATAATATTTTAATATTATTCCAAAAGATATGTGCATTATATGTTTTAACCTAAGTCCTTTTGGAAGGACATGTGATTTTCCAAATGGTGGGAGGAACACATGCTGAAAGAACGCATGCAGTCGCATGGGTGACAAGTGTCAACCCTGGCGCATGCAATAAAAAGATGAGACGAGCCATGTTGGGGGGTTCCTCCTCCATTCGGCCCTGGACTATCCTGAGCGTGAACCGTGTGACCTCTACAAGAGACCCTCGTGCAATTATAAAACAGGGGAAAATCTTGTGTTTGTTCTGAAGATCCAGTACACCTCTGTTCGGAGCCGTGGAGTCTGTGTCGACCCCTGCGGGAATTGCTAATCACGTAATCCCGAACCCATAGTCGTGGGACTATGTTGTAATGGCAGTGAAAACTGTTGAATCGAGCGGTGATAGGGGTTTCTCCTTCATTGGAGCCGATCTATTGAACGGTACATCCGACCCGACCTCTGTAAGAGTATACCCCGTACACCCTTTGAACCAAGAGCCGTAGTATTGATTCAGGGAGAGCTTGTGTCAAATTCGGAAAGCCAATGCATCCTTTTTCTGACAGAGTGAGCCTGTGCGTGGAGTCCCTGTCCTAAAGCCATGACCATGAGACCATCCTATGATTGTTGAACCAGTTTGGGAAAGCCTGTGTCTATTTTCCCCGTGGGTTGTTGTGGCCACGCAGTACTCGACTGCGTGTGGATTGTTGGCCTATGAGCAATTCTCTCCAGGTGAGAGAGTGCGCAGAGGAAGGAGAGAACTCCTGGAAGGAACCCTGTAACTGCCACAAAGCTCGAAGACTTCCGGTCCGGTCTATTGCTGTAACTCAAGGCAAGGGAGTTTAGCAGCCAAAGGATTGTCTAGGTGATAGAGAAGGTGTATACTCCTGGGGTGGAACAGGCATGTGGGGAAGGAGTGTCTATGGGTAGTGAGCATGAGTGGTTCCTAGGAGTGAATTCCTTCCTTGTGACTGTGTGTGTGTTTTCCCGGTAACCTCGGCCTAGCCTAGGATTCCTTGCCTTGGGGTGGAGCTTAGTCCCAGCTCGGGGGTGACCCACTGCTAAGCTGATGAGCAGTGTGGTCTAAGGCTGGGAGGTTCGTGGAAGGCCTGCACTTGGTTTGTGGAACTGCCACGGTTTCAAAGATAAGTGTCAGATGATGCTTTAATTACATTTTTTGTATCTAGGTGTATTATAATTATCATGTATTCTGTTGTGCATTTGGATTAATGTTATTTCCATGGATTATTTGTGTTAGTAATAATTCTTATGCTTACTCTGAACTTAAATGTATTTATTTTCTTAAATTCATGTGGATTATATAATGCATGTATGAGTTATGTAAAAGGTGTGTACAGATTGGTAACAGAGAGCGATAAAAGCCTTGGCAATAAAAAGGTGTGCTACAATTTGGTATCAGAGCCAAGGTTTCGACGTTGAGCCTATATGGGCCAGTTGAGTGGTCTTTGGACCGAGGGTGTGAGGAGAAATTGTGTCTAGAGGACCAACTTCAGACCCTGGATTGCTCCAGAGTGTCAAGGAGTTACTTGATTGTGCTTATGAGCTCAGGAGGTATAGCGGTGTTATGAAACCGCAACCAGTGTGGTATAAGTCCACAGGGAGAGAGGACTCCACACCAGAAGTGTTGGAGCCTGAGGATCTGTTCGGGAGGGAAGGTGAACCCTCGTGACCGTCAGATCTGGAAAGTGTGCGTAGGTTTTAAATCCCTTTAGATTTGCACAGGAGTGTGGAAATCGTGATACGCGAAATCCCGAATTAGTCAGGATCGTCCATCAGAAAGGACGCATGGAGAGTGATCATCCTTTCGTTGACACGTAACTTGAATTGGTCAAGGGTGAGTTCGTGAAGATTCATGAAATATGAATTCACATTTGGATCACAACCATCGATCTAAGCGAGATCTGGACTGTTGATTGTCCAGGAAGAAATCGTCATTTCGGGAGATGGGAAGTGAGGAGAGGTGAACACCTCTGAAACCCGAAACCCCGAAATTCCCGAAATGATCTACACCGTAGATCGTAGGAGAGGACTTGACATCGGATCAAGTGTAAAATTAGACCATAATTCAGGATTTTGGTAAACGAAAGTTTGAGATGTGGGATGCACGAACTCCCAATTCCCGAAACCCCAAAACGCCGAAAAGATCTGTGTCGTAGATCTGAGAGGGAGTCTAACCGTTGGATTTTCCTTGGAATGGACGTGGGTGCATGGATGTGTACCACATGCCAAAGATTTGAGAAGACAGGCGAGAGTGGTGGTACCCGATGATGTCACCGAGGGTGATGTGGACCCTCCTAAACATGCCACATGCCACGTGCCACGGTGGTGAAAGGCGACAGTTGTGTTGTGGGCCAGAGAATAAAGTAATTCGCGATTTAAAAATTCACAAAGGAGGAGCACGAAGGCTCAACACTCCAACTCGCAAAGTCATGAGTAGGGGAAGAAGTGATAGCACTTAGCCCTAGCCTACGGTCATGTGTACTAGGCGCTAGCGAGGAGGGAGCCATACCCGTCTCGCATCTCAGGTATCGACGTTTGGAGGAAATGAGTCAAGGGTCTTCGACTCACGAACTCGGGAGATCGTGCATTGTGAAAGGTGACTTTGGTTACAAGGGTTTAACTGTTGGATCTTCGTGGAACGAGATTCCAAAATCCTGAAGTCCCGAAAAGTACAGAGTCAAGCAAAGCTCAGAAAATTCGTGAAATTGAAACATTTTCATAAATTGGATTGTTTATGAATGATGAAGGAATTGTCAAGAAATGAAGGCTTGACAAATTCTAGTCGTCTGCGCATTTGTATTGCAGAAGGTTGATGAGTGCCAAAACTGATTTGAATTGCCACAAAGTGCAAAGAAATAGAAGAGACACATAATTCTTCCAGTTCAGAAAACGAAGCTCAGAAGAGATAGCGTGGAACTTTTGGTATGAAGAGTGTGCATATCCAGTGCAAGGAGTGCTTATAGAGGGGACTTGTTTTAAGTTCGAAAGACTCCAGGAGACGAGCATAGAGGGTGCTAGGAGGACACCAGAAAGTATTTTGGAAAACACTGAAGGGTCGAGTCCCTTTGAGATTGATTAATTTAAAAGCTCAAGGGGAAACAGTGCAAGTTCGCACGCAAAGCACAAGTGTGTGGCAAGGTGAAGTTAAAATTTCACTAAACGAAGCTCGGAAGGGAAAACACCATTGAAGCCTTCAAATTATTCGAAATCCTTCAAGTTAGGGAGGAATTCAATTCCAGAAGAATGGATGCCAAGATATTTGGAAAGAAGCCCTTGAGAAGCAGAGTGAAATGGTTAGAATTCTCTGTGGAGAACTCGCGAAATCGCGAGGGCCGTAAGATAGCTGGAAGTTGCAAGGTGGTTAGTGGATGGAGAAACTCGCCACCCTAGGATCCAGAATAAAAGTGGGTCATTGATCGTGGTTGGTTTGAACCATTGGATCATTTTTTGAATTCAAGGATCGTGAACTTGGAGCACAAGCCAAATTCTTGGTCACTCCAAATCCCGAATCGCGAAAAGAGATTAACAAGGATAGAATTAGACGGTGGAGCGCTTCCAGGAAGAACTGTCGAAAACCCATAAGCCGTCGGATCCATCAAATTGTGAGGAGGATAATGCTAAGAGTCATTCAGTACTCGAAGTCTCACGGGAGGTATTGAACCGTCGATCTCAGGGAAGATCGAACCGTTGATTCCTTTCATCGGGAATTCGAAGAATCAAAAGTTGGGAGAACAGAGGAAGTTGTTCTCGAAAATCCTGAAACATGAACTTACGATTCGCGAGGAAAGATCTAGACCATTGAATCACGGTGAGTGTCAGGCGTTGATATGACGCACTTGAATTTCATGAAGATGGAAGTTGAAAAAGGGAAGAGAACTACTTTCTAATTTCGCGAACCGCGAAGTCTCGATTCACGAGAAAAAGGATCCACACCGTTGGATTACGAGGAGCTTTGAGTCATTGGATCTGACTCACGTAGATTTCGGAAAACTAGAGACTGAAAGAAAAGAAGGGGAAACTGTTTTTCGAAACCCCGAAATGTGAATTGTCGATTCGCAAGGAATTGACCGGGACCGTCGAACCTGGAAAGCTGTGGACCTTTGGTCTGAGGCAATAGCGGTTCGGGAGTTCAGACCTCGAGAGAAAGGAGGAGAGCTAGTCCTCAAAGTTCGCAAAGGGTAAAGTCCCGTAGAGCTCGGAAGTTGGTGCCCCAGATCATAGCTAGAGGTCACATTGGTGGAAGTTAAAGGAAGAGCTAGCACGCGCTCGAATCTTGTTTCGGATTTCGGGGATAGAGAGAGTCGAGGGTGACTCATATCGAAACACTCGATATGCGAAATCCTGAAACACCTTTTGGATAGGCATGTGGTCATAGCCAGTGGCCATGTAGGAGAAACTTGTAGGAATCCGGGAAGAATTGAATGCTTCTAGGATCTGCAAGAAAAAGGGGTATAGGGAGAAAGAAGTTGTTGCAATTTGTGGTAGCAAGTATGTTATGGCGTGTTTGGCCATCCCAAGGAAAGAATGTTTGCATGTTGCAGGTGTTGTTGGTAATTTTGTTGCCTCATGAAGGAAGCAACAGAGAGCTGAAGAGTTGGTTATAAGTCTAATAAAAGAAGCATGAAAGCTTCTACTACTATCAGATATTCAGGTAGTATAATTTTTAATGGCAGTCATGCAGGTATAAGTTTTATCACTCTTTTTGCATAATTGTTGAAAGGAAATTCTGGTAAGAATTTCCTCATCCAGAGCTATGTTATTAAATCACATGATTATATTATTTGAATGCATACCACCGGATGTGGTAAAGCCTGTAGGTCTGTATGAATTCAAATCTTTTTTTTTTTTTTGCTTATGAATGCACATGTCATGTTAATTTGGTTATGGGGGTAATAACCAAAGAATTAAAAGATAAGAACTTGCTACAAGAATGAATGCCAGAAAGCTAGTCATGCATGAGACCAGGACATGGTTGGATATGGCAAGGTATAGATATGGAAAGATTATGAGTCACACCAGGCACTAGAAGCTTCCTACTTTTAAATAAAACTTGGGCTGCAACCTTTTTGCTAACACTAATGAACACCGCAGAATTATATTCTTGGTGTAGTGTTTGGGTCAGAAAGGAAGGCATCCAATTAATTGGAAAGATAATAGGAAGTGTATGGAGAATATGGCAACACATGGACCAGAATTCCAACTCATGGATGGTGAGATACATGACGGAGGTAGAGAGCATTATGTAATTCAATGCAAGGTGCACTGAATAAGAATGCATTGAGAATCGCACTCATGCATAATAAGTGATATAATTTCATACTAAGTGCAATGGTTGAATATGTTTGGTAAGTACATGCATATATATTATTGCATGGAAAT
>JZKD02S1674480.1:105597-117888 GCA_000966675.3 Picea glauca
GGTTGATGCAGATGAGATGATGTTGATAAAAGTTAAAATGTTGGCTACAAAGAGTATCTCGGGAAGATGTTGCTTGGAAACCTTTGAGGGTAGTTGGAACTCCTGGAGCCATGGTACTCTAAGACTTCCGGTTCGGCCTGTTGCCAAGCCCAAAGAAAGGAGGTGTAACACCGATGGACTGTGCTTGTGAAGGTGTATACTCCCGGATGGGACAGGCATGTGGGGAATGAGAGAACGTTGGTTGGAGTACTGTCAAGGTTTGAATGGTTGGAGTGTTGCTAAAGTCTGGTACCTTGGCCTAAACCATGTGGATAAGGATTGTGGACCATGGCTATCTTGGGAAGCCATTGCCCGATGGATTCATAGCTCTGCTCCGAGGTGGGAGGTCTTCTCCCTCAAAAGATAAGTACAATTCTCTATTTATTATATGTTGTGTATGTTGTATACAGTTTTAATGTTATTGAATTTGTTTGTATATACATACATATACATTGCATAAATGATTGCATTACTGCATCCATGACTGTACCTAAGGTGTCTCATATTTCATTACTTAAGAAATATATATATACCTGATGCTAATCATGTAATCGATTGGAATATAATTCAGGTGGAACCAGAAAGTGTCCTGCAAGTTCATCTTGTGTGCATATTGGATAGGAAAATAAAACAGCTCCGGAATCGAGCTATTGAGCTTGTAAGGGTTCAGTGGACCTGGTACAGTCCTGAGGACATGACATGGGAGCATGAGGACGCTATACGGGCGTAATACCCACATATTTGTTTTTAAAATTTTGGAAATCTTGTTGATGTTGTGCGAAAGTTGCCCTGAGGACAGTGCAAAAATAAGGGAGGGGGGATTGTAATGTCCCCAAGGTCGAGCCCTAATGTAAAGCTTGCATTATGAATTGTAAGTATGTTTTATTAGGCTGGTGAGACAAGTTTATAAAATTTGGGGGCTTATGTGATTATTAGGCCAGGGAGCCTAAGTGTTGAAGGCTAAGAGCCTGCTTTTGTATATGTAATCATGCAGAGCACTAATAAAAATATAAACACCGCCACGTGCAGGTCGACACAATGAATGAGTGATGGGGGACTAAGCATCCACAGAGCGGGCAAGGGATTAGGGGCTAAGTGTTGAGCCTAGGGGCTTAAGCCTTGGAAATAATATTTTAATATTATTCCAAAAGATATGTGCATTATATGTTTTAACCTAAGTCTTTTTGGAAGGACATGTGATTTTTCAAATGGTGGGAGGAACGCATGCTGAAGGAACACATGCAGTCGCATGGGTGACAAGTGTCAACCCTGGCGCATGCAATAAAAAGTTGAGACGAGCCGTGTTGGGGGGTTCCTCCTCCATTCGACCCTAGACTATCCTGAGCATGAACCGTGTGACCTCTGCAAGAGACCCTCGTGCAATTCTAAAACGGGGGAAAAGCCTGTGTTTTTTTTGAAGAGCCAGTACACCTTTGTTCGGAGCCGTGGAGTCTGTGTCGACCCCTGCGGGAATTTCTAGTCACACAATCCCAAACCCATAGCCGTGGGACTATGTTGTAATGGCAGTGAAAACTATTGAATCGAGTGGTGATAGGGGTTTCTCCTTCATTCGACCTGATCTATTGAACGGTACATCCGACCTGACCTCTATAAGAGTATACCCCGTACACCCTTTGAACCAAGAGCCACAGTGTTGATTCGGGGAGAGCCTGTGTCAAATTCAGAAAGCCAATGCATCCTTTGTCTGATAGAGTGAACCTGTGCATGGAGTCCCTGTCCCGAAGCCGTGACCGTGAGAGCATCCTGTGATTGTTGAACCAGTTTGAGAAAGCCTGTGTTTATTTTCCCCATGGGTTGTTGTGGCCATGTAGTACTGGACTGCGTGTGGCTTGTTGGCCTGTGAGCGATTCTCTCCAAGTGAGAGAGTGCATAGAGGAAGGAGAGAACTCCTGGAAGGAACCCTGTAACTGCCACAGAGCTCGGAGACTTCTGGTCTGGTATGTTGTTGTAACCCAAGTCAAGGGAGGTTAGCAGCCGAAGGACTGTCTAGGTGATAGAGAAGGTGTATACTCCTAGGGTGGAACAGGCATGTGGGGAAGGAGCGTCTATGGGTAGTGAGCATGAGTGGTTCCTGGGAGTGAATTCCTTCCTTGTGACTGTGTGTTTTCCCGGTAACCTCAGCCTAGCCTAGGATTCCTTGCCTTGGGGTGGAGCTTAGTTCCAGCTCGGGGGTGACCCACTGCTGAGTTGATGAGAAGTGCAGTCTAAGGTTGGGAGGTTCATGGAAGGCCTGCACTTGGTTGGTGGAACTGCCACTGTTTCAAAGATAAGTACCAGATCATGCTTTAATTATATTTTTTGTATCTCGATGTATTATAATTATCATGTATTCTGTTGTGCATTTGGATTATTGTTATTGCCATGGATTATTTATGTTAGTAATAATTCTTATGCTTACTCTGAGCTTAAATGTATTTATTTGCTTAAATGCATGTGGATTATATAATGCCTGTATGAGTTATGTAAAAGGTGTGTACAGATTGGTAACAGAGAGTGATAAAAGCCCTGGCAATAAAAAGGTGTGCTACAACAGGCTATGAGGTGTTTTCTTTCATAGATGGTTTTTTGGGATACAATTAGATATAGATTAAACCCGAGGACCAGCATCAAACAACTTTTATTTGTCCTTGGGGTACATTTTCTTATCGAAAGATGTTTTTTGGCCCGAAGAATGTTGGAGCCACCTTTCTGTGGGCCATGTCTTTTGCTTTCCATGATCTCAAACACATAGTCAAGGCCTATCTCGATGATTTAGCATCATGATCTCGTAAGAGAGTTGATCATCCCACACACCTCCAACTTATCTTTGAGCGATGTCGCTACTATTGGATTTGCTTGAATCCTAACAAATGCAGTTTTTGCGTGATTTCGGGTCGTCTTTAGGTTTTATAGTTTCGAAAACAAGGATCATGGTCGATCCTCTAAAGGTTGAGGCAATAGTTCAATTGCCTCCCCCATGCACAATCCCTCGGCTTTAGAGTTTACAGGGAAAAGCTAATTTTCTTCGGTGTTTTATCGCAAGTTGTGTCGAGATCACTAAAGGGTTTATGTGTTTACTAAAGAAGGGCATCCCTTTCCATTGGGATGAAGCCGCTCAGTGCTCTTTCGAAGAATTGAAATGCGCCCTCACGTCTGCCCCTCTACTTCGGCCACCCAATTATAATAAATATTTCTTATTGTATTTGGTCGTGGCAGAGTCAACCATCGGTATGGTCTTGGTTCAAGAGGATGATCTACTTGAAGAACATGTGATTTATTACCTAAGTCGAGGCCTGGTTGGACCAGAACTCAACTACTTCCACGTGGAAAAACTTGTGTTGGCAGCATTACATGTTGTCCAGCGGTTCTGTCATTATATCATGTTTCGCAAGACCATCGTCATTATCGTTGTGAATCTGTTCCAATACGTGTTGACATGACGTGTAATCGGTGGAAATTTCAGTAGATGGATTGTTATCCTCTAGGAATTTGACTTGGATTTTGTTTCTGTGAAATCTAAGAAGTCGTTGGTCTTTGCAGAACTTATCTTGAAACTTTCGGTCAAGTCAGGTGATGTTACGCCTGAAGAATCATCGATTAAAGGAGATATTTTTCTAATTTCATCTTCAGACCCCTGGTATGGAGATTTACTAGTCTATATCCAGAATTTGAAATGTCCTGCCTCTGCTTCTCGTGATGAGCGTCGATGTATACGCCATCAGGCAAAAAACTATCTCATACTCGAAGACACTTTGTATCGTCGAGGTGTAGATTACATCCTTCATCGGTGTCTCACTCATGAAGAAGTGGAACTCATTCTTAATGATTGCCACACTGGAATATGTGGTGGTTATTTGTCTGGGTTGGAAACAACCCAAAAGATTCTACGAGATGGTTACTTTTGACCGATGTTAATCAAGGATTGCGTTGAATTGGTCAAGAAGTGCCACATGTGTCAGATCTTCTCTCGGAAGATGAGGGAACACTCCACTCCTATGTTTCCAGTCATTACAGTTGGCCCCTTCACCAAGTGTGGGATTGATTATACTACATGCCACCCCCCTTCAGCCAGGGGGCACCATTATATCATCGTAGCAGTAGAATACTTCACAAAGTGGGTCGAAGTTATGCCAACGTTCAAAGATGATGGTGAGACAATAGCTCTCTTTTTGTTCAATCATATAATAACAAGTTTCGGCATACCAAGGTAGATTGTCACTGACCATGGCAGTCACTTTTAGAACAAAATGATGTCTGAGTTAACATCAAAGCTTGGGTTGAGGCAAGAGCATTCATCACTCTACTACCCACAAGCAAATGGTCAGGTGGAAGCTGTGAATAAGTCCCTCAAGACTATTCTGCAACGAACGATCAATTCGGCCAAGTCGAATTGGCATTTGATGTTGTACTCGACATTGTGGGCCTACCGAACGTCTGTAAAGACTGCAACCGGTTTCTCACCTTTTCAACGCGTTTACGGGCTAGAAGCAGTCTTGCCAATAGAGTGTCAGATCCCATCTCTAAAGTTGGCAGTACAGTTATTTCCAGACACTTCACCGCTTGAGGAACGCTTATTATATCTCGAGTAGCTCGATGAGCAATGTCGTGATGCATCCTTGGCTAACGAGGCTCACAAGAAAAAAGTCAAGTGTCAGTACGATCGGTCCATTCGTCCTCGGATTTTCTTCGAAGGCGACCTTGTCCTGGTCTATGACCGAGATAAGGATCCCCTGGGGTCAGGCAAGTTCAAACCCATGTGGTTCAGACCTTTCATCGTGAAGGAAGTATTAAAGAAGGATGCTTATCGTATGGTTGACTTCGAAGGGAAAGCTTTGGCAGAGCCTAGAAATGGGATCTACCTCAAGAAGTATTACTCGTAGGTGGGTTGCCTTGGGTGACTTCTTGTACATATGTATAGTTCTTATACAGTTTAGTTTTTGTCTTTTTGTTTTATGGACGTGTCATTTTTGATGTCATATTTTTCATCGTGGAAGATGTCAAGAGAATCAGAAGTGTTCATTGGGTTCGCGGATGGTGCTAGCCGACACACTCGGAGGCTTGCTTCTACAGCTTGGGTGATATTTACACCTCAAGTCCAATTGCTATCTTCTGGAGGTATATGTCTAGGTGACACCACAAATATTGTCGTCGAATACAGCGCAATGATAGAGTTGCTTCGTGACACTTTGTCACATGGTATCTCTCACCTCCGGGTCTACTTAGATGCACAACTGGTTGTGTCCTAGTTAAATGGGGTTTATCACATTTATGATCCTACTCTACACCGATGATTCCTTAGGGTACGTCTCTTAGAACGATGCTTTGATTACATTACGTATATCCATGTCCCTAGGAGATTGAATCAAATCATGGATACTCTAGCTAATCATGTATTAGATTGGCATATTGCACACACATAAAGAAGCACATACATTGTAAAAATGTGATCCATAAGACTTAAAAAGATGTAAATACGCACATATATATATCAAAAGTCTCAAAGTACATAGGTGGGCGCAAGTGCCTCAAAAAATAATATGTCTGGTATACATCATGGGGGTTATGCCCTCAAAAATATACAAAAAGAGTGCCCTCGGAACGTAAGTGGTCCACCCTAAGCTAAGCATGGGGCCTGTTGGCCCTGCCATAGTGAACGACGGTGTTTTCTAAACGCAAGAAAAGTTGGACCCAGGTCCGTGGCACCCCAACTACATGAGGCTGCATAGATGGTGGGAGATCCTTGATCTCGACCATGGGCACTATATGAGTGAGTGCGGTGAGGTTCCGCTCCACCTGTCTCAACACTCTCTCAGCCTCTCTAGCTGGAGCTCCCCCTACTGTTGCTGCTACTGGTCCGACGACCGTTGTTGGTGTTGCCTCTGGTTGAGGACGTCGCCTGCTCCTCACAAAATCTGTTGGACGCACTAGTCCCACATCTGTACATAACATATACAGAGTTGTCAGATACTCTGGTACACACAAAAATGATATATATAAAAGGAAACTAAAAATTAAATAACTTTAAAAAAAAATGTACCCATCTCTCCTCACTCAGCTCCAGGAGGTAAGGGCATATCCAGGTCCATGGAAAATTTGATCCCAATGTACGGGTAGTCCTCTATCGCCAAAATCTGCCATGCCCACCAGTCAAAAAAGGTGTCGTCAAAGGCCTCTATGGTCCTTCTGCCCCCTTGTCGTGGCAGCAATGTCGCCCATCTACACACTACTAGGGCAGAGGCCATATGCCCCTGCACTGTCTCTCGATGACTGAGACTGGGTACCCTCTCAAAAAAGAATGAGCATAGAAGAGTACCAAACCTGAAGTTCTTTTTGTTACGCCCGCGACACTCGATGAGTTGTCTCTTCATGTAGTCTAGCATGATCGTACTCCAATCAAAAATTCGTGCATTCAAGCACTGTACTGCACAATGCATGTGCACCCGGGAGGCTTGATGTAAATTCGTGAATCCAGTCATCTTCCCAATGAGTAAAACTATAACTTTCAGTGATAGGTTGGTGATCTTGTTGATAGGCACCTGAGAACCTACTTTCTCAGTGTTGGCCTCGCAATGAAGTTCAATCAACTCAGCAATGTTGTGAGGCCCGGGGGGAAAAGTGCTCAAGTTGACTGGTTCACCTCTCCTCGAGAGGCCAGTCAGAAAGTAAATGTCTTCAGTCATTGGAGTCAACGACTTCTCATCTAGTATAAATGTCTCAGCATCAGGATGCCAATAATCTACCAAGGCATTCAACAGCCTGGGTTGTGCCCTCATGAATGGACACCGAAAGAACTTCCACAACCTGCATTGTCTCAATGTGGCCATAGTTGCAGGGTCCTCATCGACCAAAACATCTATATCCTCATGCTCCCTCTCTCTCCAATGGACATACATCCTGTCAATGACAAGTTCAAAGGGGAGTTAGATCTTGCTTTTTCTTTTTTTCTTTACCTTTTGAGGGTGTACGTGGGTTGTAGTGAGCACAGTCGCATATGCACACGAGAAGAGTGTTTTCTACCCACGGGCATATGCGGGTTGTCCTTGGACAGCTTGCGTTCACGCAGGGCCGCCCCTTTTTAAGAGTGTGCCCCCCAAGAAAAAAACTAAAAATAATGCAAGAAAGAAGTATGGAAATACAAGATGAGCTAGTTTGTACTTACTTGGTCCGAGCGGAAGTTCGTTTCATCCTCTGAAGCTCCCAGAATCAACTCTTTTAGCAAAGGGGTGTTTTTGGCTTTTTGGTCAATTCTCAATTTGCAATGGTGATAATGAGCTGCCAGCTTCTATTTATACACTTTTTTGGCCCTTTTTATCATTTTTTAGACCCTTTTGTCATTTTTTCTGGCTTGAAAATCATTTAACGTGGTTCTTGAGTTTCTCATTGGATGTTACCATACACGTCACTTTTGGTTTGGAAAACTTTTTGGGAGATGGTTCACTTTTAAAGGTTCTTTGGTAAAAGTCATTTTTTCAACTTTTTGCATTTAAGTTAGGATTCCACCTCCACTTTTTCCATCTCGTTGTCTTTTCCGCTTTGCCATAGGATCGATGCCACCGAATTGCGACACGGAACCATCATTGCTGCTTTAGAACTGTCGTAATTTAGTGGTAGAGCCTACCTCTACATGGATGCCCTAGGTAGATCCTGGCTGCATTTTGGTTTCCATGTCGTCATTAATGACTTTAGGCTCGGGAGTCCTTGTTAGTCTTGTCTTGATTACGAGTTTGAGTCTCACACGTATGATATGTCATCACTCTTGACCTCACCCTCGAGACTCCTAGAAAATGAGTCTTCTTTAAGCCATTTTCAGACTCTATAAACATGAAAAGATTGTCGAGCGATCTTGTTGTCCTTCAGACTCGCCAAACTAAAACTTGAAGTCACATCTGTCCGGTGATAGTTTACCCCTTTTTCAGTCCAGACGGTCAATTTTACGAACAAATGTATACTCTAGGAACTCTAGTTCGCTAAAAGAGTATTCTCAGGTAGAAGTTTAACCATTTTTCGGGCCTGAGGGACTAAATTTACGAAAAAGGAACCCTCACAGAGTCCATAGTTAAGCTCTTTTCAGACTCCCTGAAATTGAAAAGATAGCCGAGTGACCTTATTCCTTAACACTCGTTAAACTGGTCCAAAAGAACATCCTCCACAGAGTCCATAATTAAGCTCTTTTCAGACTCCTTAAAATTGAAAAGATCGTCGAGTGACCTTGTTCTTTCACACTCGTTAATTGGTTCAGAAAAACATCTACTAGCATGAGTTTACCCCTTTTCTGGCATGTAGATTAAGGAGGAAAAAGGTACACCTCGGGAGATTTGTCTCGCCGGGAGAGTTCTCCTCAGCAAATTTCACTTTTTTCGGGCTAAGGAGACTAAATTTAGAAAAAGGCAGAGAGTCCATAGTTAAGCTCTTTTCAGACTCCTTAAAATTGAAAATATTGCTGAGTGATCTTGTCTTTGTCACACTCATTAAAATTGCTTTGAATAGACGTCTTTTTGGTGCTAGTTTACCCCTTTTTCAAACCGACTAGACTACCTTCGGAAAAGGTACCCTAGTGGAGTCTTCTTTTGCGCTTTTTCAAACTCTCTAAAAATGAAAAACCATCGAGCTTACCTTCTATGAGCTTGTTTAAAATTACATTGAAGGACATTATCATTGTGTCCTATTAATCGCATTTTGCATCTCTGCATCTTTGACCTAATGTCGGCTCCATGTTTCTCTCAATTGAACCTTTGAAGCATGCCTTATATGCAAGCCTTGTAGCACTTTGGCTTTGCGTCTTGACACCTTGACCCATGGAGGAATTTTCCTGAGTGTCCTTTCTCTGCACATGTCTCCTTTCTCTGAGCATTAGTATGTTCCTTGTGCTTGGAACTAGTATGCTTGCGACACTCGTTTCTCCTTTGTAACGTAGCATTCTTTTATTCTTTTTCAAGCTTTCCAAAATTATTGAAAAAGACAAAAAAACTCAAATATAGGTCCCAAAAAGAGGATGGGAAAAGTATTTTCTTTTTATGGCAGAACAATGAGTCGCCCTTGGACAAAGCACATCCTTTTGTTTGTTCGTCAAGATTTGGGATTTAATATGACCTTAGGAAGATGTTCTCACTACATAGAGTTGTGTCCTCCTTCGTTTGGTTATTCTTCCAAACACATGGAGATTTTGCGTTGCCTCCTGCATCGTGAACTTATGTCAATGTCATGTTGCCTGAGTCTGATCATCTATTGTGCTACTGTCTAAGGGAAGTTTTATCCAACTTGAGTTCGCCTTTCTGCAGTTTGTTTCTTTCCCTCATGACCGGCCATCCCGAAAGCCCAATCAAGTCTTTGTTCGAATCACTGAAGTTCTCTACCTGATCACCGAGATCCTCTTGTCTGTTCCCTGATGAGTTGTCGAAGACCTCTAGGAAGTGAATTCGTACACTCACATTAAACTCCTACTCAAGTTTTGAATATCTTGAAGTTGTTGCTCGAGCTCTGAAGGCCTCATCTCCAGCCATCAAGCGTCATTGGCTTCTTGAAGATCGATATTATGCATGTACATCTTTTATTTTGAGATGTAGATCTATTGTGTATTGCTCATGGCGACACTTTATATAGTTATATGACATGGATCTACAGTGTATTTGGTTGGAAGCCATGATTTATTTCATCTCGAGCATGGGTATGCCCGCCTCGTTGAGACAATTATTATTTTTGCAGATGGCACCTCCCGAACTCTGGTCCCGAGCTCACTCGCTTCATATGTTGGTAAATATTTGTAATGTATTTCGGCCATCATATTCTCTTTTGACCTCACACATTAGGGGGCATATGTTATAACCCTAAATTGCACCATACATGCATACCTGGCATCAGGCCATCTTACTTGCTATTTTTGCTAAACCATCACTGAGCAACTCTTCTTAAAAACCATATTTTTGAAGATGTATGTGCCCTGCACCATTATTTCCCGCGTATACATGCTTTTTGCACCACTATATCTCGCGTACATACGCTAGTTTCACCATTACAACATGCGTATACTCACAAAAGTTGTAAAAATTAAAAGGTTGCAAGGAATTCGTTGAGATTACGGGCTATTGGATAGTTTTCCAATTGTCCCACCGCCTATAGCTCGTCACTCAACTGAATAACCATCATTTTTTCATATAAAATGAGGTGTTTGGGTCTCATTCCAAAGCTAAGCATAAGAACAATGAAACTCTGTCCATTTCACTTTCCCCCCTTGCCCCAAGAATTTGCAGCCACATTGTGAGTTTTGAGCCAGAATTCTCTATTCTTGCCTTTTTCCTCCATTGCAAGCCTAATCCATTCCCTAGAGAGAGATGAAGAGGAGAAATATATGTGGAAGCGCAGTTGGATCTTGGTGAAGAGGAGCCCGGACCATGTTCAAGGAGAAGTCGTCGATCTCATTGTAAGTAACTTTGTGAAATTAATAAAAATGAACACTTTTTCTGTCCCGAATATGATGTGTTCAATCTTTATGTTTGATTTATATTTGATTATGACATCTAACCCACTAATTAATATATGAGATGCATGTTCGTAGTTCTTTGTTTGTCTATTTATGAATGTAGGTCGGCCTTGTGAGGAGACTTGTAGTCGAGGAACAACTGAACACAAAAGGATCGACACCGGACGCAGAGTTTAAGGTAGACTAGAGTTACCAGATATTTTTACCTTTTGTTTTATGCATGAATGTGGGGTGTATTTGGGGTAGTTGTTAAAGAGTAGGAGACTTTAGACGGTTAGCTCTACCTGCATGTTGAACCCTAGTGTAGTCCATGGGGGGTTTTCCCGCTATAGCAATACTTAGGCGTTATCAATGGGCTTTCCAACCTACCTATTATAGACTTGGAACCCGACTGCTTGCTTTGAGTTAGTGTAGGCATCGTTTGTATATCAAGATTTAGTTTTTGGTTCGGATTTCGTTGACCAATCTTTCCCATTTCACATCTTTGTTGGATTTTTTTTCCTGCAATTATTTACATAGATACTCGAAAAATACCAAATCGTCACTTACACAATAGAGGTTCAATCTTATAGACCCTTCATTCTCATAGACAATTTAGATCGCAGACAATTTAGATCTCTACCCCAGCCTGATAGGGACTGCGCTGCCATGCAACACTTGTTTAATATCAAGCCCTTTATACAAATGTAAAGTCTTATATATATATATATATATATATATATATATATATATATATTGACCCATTAACCATATATATCCCTAAAAAAAATTCAATATAACTTAATTAAACTATTTTAATAAATTTAAATAAATAAATA
The DNA here is from genome assembly GCA_000966675.3 of Picea glauca. Classification (NCBI taxonomy): domain Eukaryota; kingdom Viridiplantae; phylum Streptophyta; class Pinopsida; order Pinales; family Pinaceae; genus Picea; species Picea glauca. The sequence goes on from JZKD02S1674480.1 coordinate 116,932, forward strand.
TCCCACTAAAAATTAAAAAAAACAAAGATAAAATAAATAAATAAAATATTTAAAACAAATTTATTAAAAATATATAAAAATAAACCATGCACCATCAAAATGAGGGCAGGGGGCCTTGCATGAAACCCACATGCCTAACTCCTAGATCTTCTAGCCATAAGACTAACTCCAAAACCCTAGGTCGCACATCCCAGGCTCATTTGTCTCGTCATTTTTTTTTTCTCACTCAGGGTCTCTTCTCTAAGGTTTGAGCGTGGCCCATGGCTCCATGGCCAGCTGCCTAAAGGCACATCCATGGCCGACATGAGCAGCCTCATCCTCTTTTCTCCTTCTCTATTAGGCGGTCACTCTATGTGTATTGGTCTTGGAACTCGACGAGGTCTAGGTTACACTGACAAATTCGTGAAAGTGGCTCATAGTCTAAAGCTTCTGTGAGGTTCATTCTCATTAACCCAGATTTGATTTCTGAAGAAAAAAAGGATCCTGTGTGTTCAAGAAACAGAGGAGGTGTGACTCAATCTCAAGCGTTGCAGAATTGAGGGGTTTCTCTGCGTTTTCGTTGTGAGTGGTTTGGGTTCTACTCTCTACCTTTCCCATAGAACTACACGCAAAAGAAAAGTACATCAACTCATTTTTTTGGCTCAAGCCTGCGAACTTGGTTTAATTTATTTTGCCAACAATATTTGAAGATGGCGAGCTCAAAGAGTCCAAACTCAATTACTCACAGTCATAGGAACGAATCTACACGTATGGATCAAGGCATATGATGTAAACTGGTTTGGGGTTTATCCTTGGTGCATATACGGATTATACTTTAGGAAGCATGCATGGATTAATTGGCTTGAACGAATCAAAGCTATTCGCTTCAAGTATTCATGGATTAGGTGAGGTATTTTTTTTGTTATTTATTTTTATTTTATTGTTATTTAATATAAAATTTTAAGTTTTTTTTTTTTT
>JZKD02S1674480.1:155403-190015 GCA_000966675.3 Picea glauca
TGTTAGCATTGTAGTATGTGACTGTGCTTTGGGTTTCTTTGCTTTGAGTTGGCTAGGTGCTATTAATCCCCCATCTTGTGCACTTGACTCTATACTACCACTGATAGAAACGACAGTATCCTTCTGCGTAACATTGGCATTTTGAGCATTCCTTCTGATAGTACGCCTCTGTTTGTTTCCCCGGACTACCTTTTCCTAGAATGAGATTCCCTGCTTGGGCTCACATAAAATAGAGAACAGAATGAGGTTCGTGGAATGAAAACAAAAAGCAACAAATTAAACATGCCCAGAAAAATAGAATACTAAGCAGGAAGAATGAAAAAGATCAGATGGATTAACATAGAGGTTTTACCTGGTTGCTAATTTAATTTCCCAGGAGATTGTTTTAAAAACCCTATACCCCGTTGAAGAGTTCTACTAGAAAACAATCTTTCAGCTTGCTTAATTGACTCTGATTAAACTTACCTGAGTGTCGGGATTGGATCCCTTGGCTCCCTTGTTGGCATTGACAACCAAGTTTACTCTGGACCTCCTAAAATAGTAGTCAGTCCAAGAGTTTATGACTTGACATTGGAGACAGAGGGCACCAAATAGAACAACAAAATGGCAAAAACAAAAACCCAGTAGCAGAAAAACAAGACTAGTCGCAAAAGATTGATTTACATTATATGACCTATAAGATAATAAATAACATCAAATAACATTCTCCATCACAGCATCTTTGTTGATATTGCATTTGGCATTCAGAGCTCCCACCAGATTGCTAATGACTCCTAAGGCTTTCCTATTATTGTTGTTGGCTTGCAGTGCCTTTTGGTTGGGTGCCACCATTGCAGGGCCTGTCATTTTCCACACATATATCTTAGAAAACAAACCAAGAAATCTAATCTAGTCTACCAATTATAAACATTACAAGTTTTCAATATATCCACTTACCCTTTGTTGCTGCAGCTGGCCTGGAAACAATATGCATGTTCTCCATCTCACAGTGGTATTGTTCCTGCACCCAGAAGTACCAATAACAAAATCATAAAAATAACAGTTTATATTTCATATTGCACGGGGTGTCTAGCGGATCCAATTATGGGTTACTCTAGCAAAATGTTGATTTTATGGCTACTGGAATGTGGTACTCCAGACTGTTTCGGCAGATGAGAAAGAAGATATTGAATACAACAAGAACACGCTTATGCTCAGCTTACTGATGCAGGAGTTGGTCCCAAGACTTGTCTTTCCTTATCATACTGATTGTACTCTACGTTCCAAAACGAAAAGGCATCTGGGCATGGGCACAACCCCTCCTCCCATCATTCTCTTATTGTTATATGCTTCCTCCATGAGGGATTTGAACATCCATGCTCCAGCTATCATTCCTATTCCAGATGCCACCTATGACGCCATTACAGCCGGGGACATGGTGCTTCTTCTACACTTTTCTGCCTCTATAACCCAAATGTAATTGCTTCGGTTTTCATTTCAGTTCAATTCGTGGCGACCATGTCAGAAAGAAAGAAAGAAAGAAAGAAAGTATTTTTAACGTCCACGAGGCTAAACATAGCCTATGGGACAGATTTTTTTTCCATCTGGCTTTTGTATTCGGCCCTTTTCCTGTGAAGTTTTACAATAATCGTTCCTAGCTTCTCAACAAACTCTTTGCTACTAACCATACTTTTAGGTCTGTCTGACCTCTCTTTGATCATTTGTGCACATTGATATAATTTTATTTGGTCATTTGTGTATATTGATATAATTTCAAAGCTCTGTATTTTTATAATTTTGTAATAAAAAAAATTGTACTAACCATACTTTTAGGTACGTCTGACCTCTCTTTGATCATTTGTGCACATTGATATAATTTTATTTGGTCATTTGTGTATATTGATATAATTTCAAAGCTCTGTATTTTTATAATTGTAATAAAAAATTAAAGTTTTTGGAGAAAAGAAATTCCAAGATATTTAGCACAATTCAACAACAAAAATAATAATAATAACAAAGCAAATATAGACACACAGAAAAGTTATTTTGGGATAAAAATAGTACAGTTGCAGATTCTCCTTTTCTTAAAAAAGGGTGAGCTATACCATGTTGTAGCATGAGCACGCTAAGTACCGTTGTAGCAAACATTGTCAGAAAAGTTTAAACACTTGCGAATTTCACCTATTTTACGATGAATAATTTTTCCATCCAATCTTGTTTAACGGGATTATGTAAGACCATAAATTTTGTTTGACTAATATGATTGGATTCATTTCCTTTTGGGTGAAATGAGGATGCAGAACCAAAAAACGGGATCTTTTTCTTTCCTTACCCTTCTTTCATTTTCAAAAGAGCCATTGACTATTCATAAAAACACGGCAGAAATGAACACAAGAACGACAAAGAAAAGTTTTGGACATTTCTAATACGTAATCTCTAAAAGTACCCTACGACTTTACTGCAATTTTTATGATTTTACTGCAATTTTGCCTCTGCGTTTAAGAATAGTACTACAATGACATGCATCTTGCTCCAAGTTGTGAATCACGCAACAAAGACTTCGCCTACTCCTGTTCCCCTCCACCGGGTTTCCCCCGTCTCCTCTCATTGTAGTGACTTTCCCTTCAGCTATCAAACAAACCTAAGCTCATAGGGTAGGGGACTCAACCCCTCACTCCAAAACCTCTAGGTAGGATCCATCCAGTTTAATAACTAAGGTGTTGTCCAGCGCTTTTTCCGGTGGTGTAACAACATCAACCTGCCTAAACTATTTTCTTGGGTCAGTTTCACGAGGTTCAGCTTCGCAATCCACCATTGAGATAGACGAAACACACCTGGAATATTGTATTGTGAGGTACTTGAATCTAATTCTATTTATTGGGAAAAAACAAAAGGAACTCAGATTGGAATTATTTGGAATGCGAATGTTCAAATCTAATAGGTAATATGAATACATGATAACATATTATAACTCGTAATCATTATAAGTTATAGATTTAATATATATCTACTTAATATTAAGATTATGGATAATTAATTTCCTTTTAATTATATATTAGCAAACTAAGGAAATATAATATTATTGTTTAGCTCCTTGATGCTTAATAAGGAGCATCAAACCCAATATGTCTGTAAAGTGATATAGCATTACCTGAACGTAAAGAACACCGGGATGTGCAACGGCTTTCAGCAAGTAATTTGTAGCCCAACGGATGGCATCTTTTGCATGGTCGAGGTCATCTCCGAACTCTAAAATGCTCCATGATAGCATGGTAGTCGTGAAAGCCATAGGAAAACTGGACTTCACATTGTCTCCCGCGTCGTAATATCCTCCCGTCAAATCCACCTGCAATGTAATTTAATATTAAATGGAATGTTAAACACGGTAACCTATACAATACAATTTATTGGCACCATACTGATATCACTGTATCCAAATTAGAAAACTGTGTACTATGTGCAGGTGAAGGGGTGACTRATTATAYRTGTTCTGYAGCTCCATCYGAAAGGGCGRAATMTCCCCGCCATCTCAKTCGCTRGTTGGKAGTAAGCTTGCCAKATCTYTGACCTTCRAAKAAGAGAATGGATTTGGTGAGAGCATCTTTATAGTTMTGAGACAGAGAGGAGGTGCGATGTTCCATGTAGAAAGACAAATATGACCGGATTCATGTATACTGGCGATGTTCTAATCATTTGGTATCTTTTGGTAAATAATTATTGTCACTTAAAATATAGGGTGGTGCAGTATATCCATCATTCATATACTGGCACTATGATTATTAACACAAGATCATCCCAATTACAAACCGTAAAATATAGTAAACTAACAATTAAAAAAATTAACTTAATGTCATGATTTCTCATATGATAATATTGTTATTTAGAATTTGAGATTAACTAACAAGTGGTAATTAGTGGTCTGTGCTTATAGACCATATTGAGGATTTTTTCGGTGGTGTAACAACATCAACCTGCATGAACTATTTTCTTGGGTCAGTTTCACGAGGTTCAGCTTCGCAATCCACCATTGAGACAGACGAAACACACCTGGAATATTGTATTGTGAGGTACTTGAATCTAATTCTATTTATTGGGAAAAAACAAAAGGAACTCAGGTTGGAATTATTTGGAATGCGAATTAAAGCATTGGAAGAAGTGAAGCTGGCAATAACACTTCAAACCTATTAGCCAATAAGATTGTAACAAATATACTTTTTTTTTTTTTTTTAAATATATGAATACAAACTTTCTAAAGTTAAACATTAGAATTTCTGCAAAAAAATTAAAGTCAACCCTAAACTAATATAAAGTCAATGATGAACTCATTGATATAGTCCCAGGCCTTCCGGCAGGGACTAATAAGTTAGATTGGCCAAATGAACAGGATATGGTTATGGGAGTTTGATGATGGCGGCGAGTAATGGTGGTGACTTTGGCAGCGGCGTGTCGTGTATCCATACGCTATGGACAAACGACGAAAATGCGAGAGTGAACTCCCCTAAAAAAAAACGTCTTCGACGTAGTAATAAAATGATTAAAATATAATTATTTGAATAATTAATTTAATTTACCTTAATAAATTATGATCATTAATTAATCAAATTGGGGTGTTACATCTTGGCATGAGATTACCACTAACATTTTTCATACAATTAATAAAGTCAATAATTTACCCATAGATTTAATAGTGTTTTTGGAGACCTGCTTGAACACTACTTTAAAAATATAAAACAAGGATTTTCTTATTATTTAGGAGGCATTGTCATGGATTGTGGGTCTTATTTTCCATACAATTAGTAAAGTCAATAATTTACCCATGGATTTGTAAGTCAATAATTTACCCATGGATTTGATAGTGTTTTTGGAGACCTGCTTGAACATTACTTAAAAAATATAAAACAAGGATTTTCTTATTATTTAGGAGGCATTGTCATGGATTGTGGGTACTCTTGCTCCTTGAATGTCATTTTATATCTCATCCTTAGGGTGAGGTAGGTCCTTCAATGTTGTCTTCTATTTCAATCTCTAGGTGAGGTGAGTCCTAGGTTTATGGAAATAAGGGCCAAGACTGGTGTGGGCTTTGTTGCCGCCATTTTTGATAGGGTTCGTAAGAAAGGGTTGTAGGAGGATGCAACACTATTTTAAATGGACACTTTATTTTTGTTTTTGTTTTTATACACATGATTTAACATATGTTGAAATAAATAAGTATTAAAATGTATATTCTTTAATATATGTATTAATACATATAGTAAAATATATATGCATTAAAACATATATTAATATAACATTTCACAATGAATATTCTAGATACATTTGGTTTCTTCTTTAAAGGAGACCCGTCCCACCCCACGTGAAACCATGTATGATGACGATGATAAGGATTAAGGTGACAATGATGACAATGGCAACAATGTTGTCGGTGATGATTATGACAACGACGGTGAAGAGTACAATGACGATGACAATGAGTATGATGGGAATGAGGATGTTCAACAATGCTACTTATGATGATGAAAATGGTGATAAAAATAATGAGGATGATGATCATCATCATCGTACTCTTTTTCATCATTGTCATCATCATCAACATTTTTATCATCATCATCATTGTCAACATACTCATCATCATTGTCATTGGCATCATTGTCATCATACTCTACATCCTCATTATCATCGCCAACATTATCAACATTGTTGTCATCATCCTCATCCTCATCCTCATCATTGTCATAATGCATGGTTTCATGAGGGGAGGGGTCTCCTTTGAACAAGGAATGAAATGTATCTAGAGTGTTCGCTATAGGCAAGCATAGAAAGTGATGAATACAAATCATCATGAACCAAAAAATAGGCCCATCATATCATTGATTAAATGGTGGATGTGCCAGACTCAAAGCAAGCCATGGATACTTTCCCATAAGTTGTAGATAACCACCCACTTGATCTCTTCCCTACTAGCTATAACTTGTTCTCATGCTTTCTTAAGATCCTCTATTTGAAGAAGAGTGGGATCCTCATTGAGAGAGAGATTGCTTGAAAGTGAGATTTTTTTTTTGCTCAAGGGATTGGGTGTTGCATGCATTAACCTAAACTCTTTCCAAATTAATTCTTATGAGCTTCAAAATTGCAAGGATAAATTGATTCCCAACTTCCAATGGCTTAGTTGGTTGGAGAATACCACAAACCCAAACAGAAAGTGATAGTTATAAGATTTCATCCTCTTTTTTAGGAGTATGGGTTGAAGATCCTCCACCATATTTGATTTAGTGTCTAAGGTTTGTCAATATGCAACACCATTTAGGGTCAACTTATTAATTATGTTATGTAAAGTGCTAAGATCCTCTCTATCTTACTTGTCATATTAGAGCTCAAACTGGGACATAAAGTCCCAAGATCGTATGTAAGAAGCCTATGATTATATGTGATTGTACATTAGAGCCCTCCCATCACCATATTAGAAATTAGGACCATATATGTGCCCTAGATGCATATGGGCATTAGGATCATAATAGCTCAATGCCAAAAAACACAGAAGATTATAAAATATTGAAGGATATTAAATTCCCGAAAAACACAAAGAAGATTAGAAAATATTGAAGGATATTAAATTCCCGAAAAACACAAAGAAGTTTAGAAAATAAAAATATTGAAGGATATTAAATTCAATGAATAGTTTGCATATTTGAGTGAAAAAAGGTAAGAAATTCAATTAACAATAGAGGACATGTAGTTGTAGAATGAAAAAAACATACGTAATGGTCAAAATAATGAGAGGTGTCATTTGGTGTTACCACAAAAACATAAGAATATGAAGCATTAATATTAGGTAGATGTCAAATCAGAGTCAACAAAGACAATGATTCCAAAATTCGAACATAAGGAAAGATTAGACTTCATTATAGGCGCAAAATTTGATGAGAATGACTAGAGAAAGAACTGGTCAAACTTGTGTGAATGGGGGATAACTAGCACAGCCTCTAAGTCGCGGCTGGAGAACGCTGAAAGGTATCGGCTGTAAAATTCTAAGCCCAGTAAAAACCCCGTAGTAAAATTCACTCGCCAGAACCGACTCCATAATTTGGAAACATGAACCGACGGGAACAGAAACGGCTTGGAGGTGGCCCGGAAGAGGTAGTATGTAAAAAAAGTGGCTAAATCACCTGGTAATTAAACGTGGCCCAGAAAATGAAACGCTCCACTTTGTAACAAAACTTTAATTGTTGTTAATCACTCAGACGTGGCAATCAGCTAGCCACTATAGTAAATTTTAAATGTGATCAAGTAAAAGTAAAAAAATAAACATGTAAACCAATGCCTTTATAATAGTGAGGAAGTTAGTGGTTGAAATCTCAACCATTGATTTATTGGGATGACTAAGAATATTCCATCAATATTTAATCTTGTCCATACAAAACTGATTAAGCACTAAAAACCTATTAAATGTGCCCATTGTCAATAGGTGTACGCCTTTCGGCGTAACTAGTCCATTTAGGTGGTGCAAAGAAATTAATAACTTGGATAACAATGGCAGTCACGAGATTTCAGGTATGCATTAGGTGTGTTCATTTGAAGGTTTGAAAGAGTGTTGATTTTTTTTAATAGCATTTTTCCAGACAATATGAGCACACAAGCATGTGGATTTGAAAGAAATCATTTTTATTCAAAATGGATTGACATAGTTATCATATGGTTTTAATTTGGAATATTGAATTTGGGACTTATAAGGATAAGTTTGGATGATATCCTAAAAATCAAATTGATGTATTAGAATAGTAAATTGTCCATTTTAGGGTCTCTAAAATTGAGTATTGTTATGAGGACAATCTGTTGATGTATTAGAGTAGTAAATTGTCCATTTTAGGGTCTCTAAAATTGAGTATTATTATAAGGACAATCTGTTAGGTGTGGCATATTCTACCTATCCAGTGAGTAGGATAAGCTTGGGTACTAATTGCGCACCTCCTTGGTAGCTCAACACAATGTAGAGGCTATCTGCACTACAGGTGGTCCTATTTTCTAATTGTTAAAAGGGGGACGAATAGAGGTGAAAGAGTTATATGCATTAGTCCCTCTTATAACCACCTGACAGAGTATTATCCTCCTTCAACTCCTAAGAGAGCCAAAAGGATACAAACTAATGAAAAACTATAAGAGAAATGAACTACAAGCTCATTGATTTTGGGAGAAGCAAACTAAAGAGAGAGAGAACAACAAGTTTTTATGGTTCTTGCACACAGAAAATAAATTACAAAAAAAAGTTGGAGTCAACCAAGGACTAGATTAATTAACTGGGTAAAAATTCAAAGAACTATTGTGGAAAAATAGATCCAAGATGTCAATAAAATATACAACCTATTAATTTACTAAGGTTGGAATATGTGGATAGAAAGAAAGAAAAGGTGAACAACAAGTTTTTTTTATCTAACAAAGCCCATAAAACATGCCCAAAGGGACTTGGAAAGCAATTTGGGTAAACTAGATGTGAGTTGGATGAAATTACTAAGGTATATAGCTCAAGATAAGATCATCAATAGGATACTACATGCATAATAAAATGTGTTTCTTGGGCTATAATTAACTCGATAAATTCAAATACTCATTTTCTTATGAACTTTTCTTAATTTATGGATGAATTGGAGGTGAGAAAGTAAATTTCTTGGTGTTATATTTACAACAACCAGTGTTTTACTGATCGTAGAGTCCCTTAGTCTCGCTTTTAATGAAAATAACAAGTGTCAATGACATTACTAGCCCCTAGTTTTTCAAATACTTGAGGTGATGGTGTCTTTTTTAGTAAACTCTAGGAGGTCTCGTAGCTAATAATTCCCTACAATACAATTACATTTTTATGAGTAAAGACTCTTATTGATTATTAACTATGAAGAGCCTTTGAAATAATCAAGACTATGATAGTATCAAACATAGGGTGGACTCACAAAATGATTGAAGAGTCATTATACTATATTTTTTAGCAAAAGTGTGTCTTGTCATTCAAGAAAGCAAGGTAAACCATTTAGTTTTAAATTTCCTCTCGAGTAGGAACACACATTTTTTGTCACGACATTCAATTACCACTAAGTATGAAAAGAGTGAGTTAGAAACCTTTCACTATAAGTCATTACATAGATTAGATATTTGAAAGTAAAGAGTACACCATGTAGTACGGAGGAGGGGTTGGCCCCTTCTCATCACTAGGGATTTTAAGTTCTTAAAACTGCTTCAGTGGGAGAAGGATACCTATGAAAAGGAAGAATTCTTAAGTGGGAGAAGGATACCTATGAAAAGGAAGAATTCTTAAGTGGGAGAAGGATACCTATGAAAAGGAAGAGTTCCAAGACTCCCTTGAGGAAGTCTAGCTAGAATTAACCAAGCAAAGTAGTATTCACAATGTTTCTAAGTTATTTAGTGCTTTCAAATTCCATCCAAGGAAAGAGATCAATTCAAACAAGTCATTCACTCTTTTAATGCTAAGGAAAATTTTGTTTACAAGGGGACCCTAATGAGGATTCTCTAGAAATTGACAATACTAGAAATAAAAGACCGGAAAGCCACCCACATGGATTGAAAACATTTTTTTTCACATCCCTTGGTAGATTGAATTGAAATCTAAACTAAATCACCAAAATGAAATAAAGAAGAGTTGAAAGTTTTTATTTTTATTTTTTTCATGTTTTCTTGGTGTCTTTGTGCAAAATTCCTTTTTGGTTTTTTTCTTATGCCACTTTAGTGGAAATAAGATGAAAATTAAATGTTATCAAAACAACCACAATAAATGATACTAATGAACCCTCCCTATTGAACTTGGTGGAAACTCCAATAGGTGTGATGGAAGGGAATCTCAATTACCACTCAATCATTGTGTTGCTCATTTTTTCCTTCAACTCAGGTTATATCAATAATATAAATTTACAATGAAACTAAGTATGAAAATATCTTACAAGTTATAAAGCCTAGATAAAAAAAGGTCAAGTATCTTTAAAGTCGTAGAGCCACCATGTGCAAAGAAACCTCAACATAGTTCCTAGCTACATGGCTAAAATATTTTAGAAATAATAAATAAGCAACTGTCATTGTGTGAAGATATCTACACTTTGAAACTAAGATTATATATTTGTGAAAGAAGAAAATTAAGTAAATTTGGTTTCCACATTGTTGTTCTATGTTTAAACACGGTTGTTCACGTGTTTTTTTTCATTGCACTCTTGGATCCTATACTTAAAATAGGTATTTAAGAGTTTCCCAACCACCTGGGTGAAGTGTACGTACCAACCAATTTTTTTCTTGCAAGGATTATAGAGTTTCTTGATCGGATATGTGAAAATAAATAATGAAAATGAGTAACAAATCATAAATATGCATTCAAAAAGACATATAGATATCTTGTTTGGATAAACCAACATAAATTTTGGAAGACCTATCTATTTGAGGTAGAAATGAAAAAAATTGAGGGAGACCACTCATAAAATTCATACAAAAAGGGATGAGGGATGGGAGTAGTCACCAATCCAATCGACAAAACAAAGAAGGTTCAATGTTGGGCTTGGATCCTCCTAAATCCTCCTTACCAAGGCCAATAAAACTCAATAATCACCTTTCCTTCCACAAAATTACAAAAATAACACAAAAAATAGACAAGCCAATTGTTAACATGTAGACATAAACATCCTATAATTGAGAAATTAGCAACAAGATCCTTAGCTAACCAATCCCTCCTAGGGATAAATAGCATAATAACATAATGTGACAACCCCTCAACCACACATAAATAATCATTCAATATTTAACAACTAAAGTGAGAACAAAGAAGAGAAACAATCACTATGACCTTGAGAAAAACCAACAATACTTAGGTACTTATATTCAACAAGTTGTGAAAAATTACATAGCAATTCTCTTATTTATAGAAGAGGGGGAGGAGAGGTTAGGGTCACCATAATCAAGGTCAAAGTTACCTTGAGGTTACAAAATTATCGTCAATATAGGAGAAGTAACAAGTGGCCCCTTCTAGAAACTATGAAAAAAAATTACATAAAGCACAAATTTATCATGTTTGTTTGGAAAAAGGAAAAGAAATATAAATTCAAGAGATGAAATGGCTTTGAGAAAATCCTCCTGGGAAAAGTGCCAAAAGGAGAAATTTCACTATCATTGATTGATCTTTGGGATTCATGCATACAATTGCAAATTCTTCAAGATTACATTTCCACCCCTAGTAACAAATTACTTGGTGTTGTTAATTTAGTGAAAGAAGGGTGTCGATGTGTGTCATTATTGGCTACCAGAGTTCATGGAAAGAAGACCCATGATTCAGAAAAAAAAAAATAGTCGTATTCTAGAGGATAAGAGGGATACCAACATATCTCAGGTATTAAAATTACCATCTTCAGTACCTGTAGTGTTTCCCCCTTGATTGGAAACTTTTGGCCTCAAACCAAGCTCAATTTTTTGCTTCAATTAAGCAAAAGGGCCTCTAATATTAAACGATGTTTGTGTTGATGTTTGGTTGCATCAGACAGGTATTTCCGCACAGGTCTAAGTGTCTAGATGTGTGGAAGTCATTCAAAGCCTTCTACCTTGAGACTTTACTTTAATTAAATGAATAATTAAAGTAAAATTCTTTTATTAGTGAGTTGAGTTTTATTTAACAAATGTTTTAATTAGCATCAGTGAATTAAATAATAGCCATTGATCTCAAGTGATATGAGAAGTAATCTCAACCATCAATCAGTTTGGAGATTAGGTTTAGGTCATAACTCAATCTTATAAAATAAAGTCTAAGGTGAAGGAGGAAGATACTTTTGTGTGAGACACAGAGAGGGTTGGATCACAAAGGAATGTGATTCAAGGAGATCTTGGATAGGTGGAGAAGGACTTCCATATGGAGATCTAGACCAAAGAGAGAGAAAGTGTGCAATAGAAGGATTGGTCGTCATAGGTTATGTAGGTATTTTGGTACAGGTCACACAATTAGCGTGAGTTTCAATGTACATGTCACGCAAATAGCACAAGTATTCTATTAAAGACCACCTAGAATAGCCTGAGTATCAGTGTAAAAGTCGATTTGTCACCGTACAAGATCATACATTAGTTTTGGCAGCAGATCAACCAGTCAGGTTTTTATGTAGTCTGTTTTTTATTTGGGCCATTTTTCCAGTAAGGGAGCCCTTTTAAGCTTGGAAGTTATTTGAATGATAAGCTTAGTTGATTGGAAAATTTTCTTTGTGTATTGTGCATGAGATTTTTTGTTTTGAATATTGCTTATATAGCATATATTTAGTGTGAGTATAAGCATACACATCACATGGTTAACATAGTTCAACACGGGAAAAGGTCGTACATGTTAGTATAGGGGAAGTTTCAGCAGTAGGTTATTTCCAGGGCAGTTTATCGGGTCTAATGGATGGCATAAACACTGATGAGAGTTGAATACAGATTGGGTGGAGCATCTAACTTCCTATCTTGGAAAGCAAGAGTGACTTTGGCATTGAAGGAGTATGACCTTTGGGATTTAATGGACAAAGTAGTTGTTCCACCAATAGATTCAACAACTTTGGCATATCACAAGAAAAATAAGATCAAATCTGAGAGGGTTATCTTATTTTCAGTGAAGGATCATCTAATCCCTCACCTATATGAGAAGAGTATGGCCAAAGAGATGTTTGATGCCTTGGTAGGTTTATTTCAGAGAACTAACATGAATAGGAAGATAGTATTAAGAAATAAACTCATATCAGTGTAGATGTCTAGATATGACAATGTTACCAGTTATTTCATGGAAATCACTCAGCTATGTGATCATCTTGCAGCCATAAGGGAGAAAACGAAGGACACAGATCTCGTGAATGTGGCATTGAATGGTCTTCCCAAGTATTGGGAACCATTTTTCAAGGGAGTCTGTGATCGAGAACATCTCCTAGATTGGCATATACTTTGGCATGATTGCATTCAGGAAAAGACTTGGGAGGAGTCCAAGAGAAACAAGAAGGGAAGTAGTGATGAGAAATTGCATCTTGTTAGTAAGATAAATAAGGGAAAAGGAAATAGTTTTAGCAAGAAGGGTAACAGTGATGGAGGATCATCACAACCATGGAATAAGAAGGACTTAAGTAAAATCAAGTAATTCTCATGTCATAAGAATGGACATTATGCATCTCAGTGTCCATAGAAGAAGAAGGGTAAAGGAAATAAGAAGATAACAACATCAACAGAGATGCAACTTGATGAGTTTGCAACAAAGTTTGATAATACTTACTCATTGTTTTCTTTCCTTTCTACCAACACACCCACTAGTAGTGCATGGTACTTGGACAATGGTGCATCTCATCATATGACAAAAGCACGAGAGCTATTTAGAAGTCTGATAGAGAGGGACCCATATTTTCATGTGGTTCTTGGTGATGATGCCAAGTATGCAGTGAAGGGAGAGGGAACATTTAGGTTCTAGCTTAATTCAGGAGGTTTGTTGGATGGGCCCCAGGATGTGCTTAAGGTACCAGGACTAAAGATGAATTTTCTCTCAATCTCAACTATGGAGGACAAGGGTTTGGTTGTTACTTTTCATAGAGGGAAAGTACTCATACATTCAGAGAAAGATATTCCAGACATAGTAGTGGTCATTGGCGTTAGAGAGGGAATTTTATACAGGTTGTATGGAAATCTTGTTCAGGATTTAGAACATGACAGAGATAGCCTATGTGAGCTATGGAATGAGAGGTTGCGACACCTAAAATACAAAGAATTTTCAATTCTAAGGGGGATTGTTACAGGTCTTCCAAATTTTAGTGTTGAGTAGTAGAGAGTGTGCAGAGGGTGTGCACTTAGAAAGAATGTCAAGGATGCTTTTCAAACTAGAGAGAGTAGGTCCAAGGGGATATTGGATATTATCCATTCAAATGTGAGTGGGTTGATCTCAATAGCATCATTGCAAGGATCATCATACTATGTGACATTTATTGATAACTTTTCTAGGAAAACTTGGATATTCTTTATGAAGACCAAGAAATCAAGGATGAGGTCTTCAGTCAATTTTAGGAGTTCAAGGCTCAGGTGGAGAACCAGATAGAAAAAAATATCAAGGTCTAGAGGTCGGATAATGGGGGAGAGTACACCTCCAATGAATTCAAGAATTTATGCTAGGAGGCAGGGATCAATAAGGAGTTGACAGACTCATAGAACCCTCAATAGAATGGGGTTGTGGAGAGAAAGAATTGGTTCATCATCAATTATGTCAGGGCTATGATACATGGCTAGGAGTTGCACATGTTTCTTTGGGAAGAGGCATGTAACATGGCGATATATGTGCATAACATGATTCCTCACAGGATATTGGGGGACAAGACTCTGGAGGAGGAATTCTTAGGGGTGAAGCCAAAAATAGGACATTTGAGGATATTTGGTTGTCCAGTCTACATCCATGTTTTTATGGAGAAGAGGATGAATTTGGAGCCTTCAAGACATAAGGGTATTTTTTTGGGTACAATGAGACCTCAAAGGCTTACAAGATTTTCATTCCAGTGAAAAGGAAGGAAATTGTGAGCAAAGATGTTAATTTTGAGGAGAACTTGGCATCTAGGAGATCTCAGGAGTCATCAACGGTGACAGAGGAAAAGGAGTAGTATGCTCTGAAGGAAGAGCAGAAGTCAACAACTCAAAATTTAATTGGGGAGGAGGATTTATCCTCTTCTAATCATGTTAGGAGACCCAGGTGGCTATTACAGACATTGATGGATGATGGTGAGGCTCATAGGAGTGTGGTCAAAGAGCGAAGGCCTCCGAGGAAGTTTTTGAACTATATGGTGCTTATGAGTAGCATCATCAATGTTGAGCCTTCCAGTTTTGAGGAAGTAGTAGATCAGTAGGTTTGATGGGATGCCATGGTAGAGGAATACATCTCTATTATGAGGAATGATGCTTCATAGTACCGAGACTAGAGGGGAATTCAATTGTGAGTTCAATGTGGCTCTACAAGATCAAGCATGTTGCATATGGTAGCTTCGATAAATTCAAGATGAGGTTTATAGAAAGAAGGTTCTCCCAGAAACAGGGAGTGGACTATGAGGAGACATTTTCTACTATCACTAGGTATGGTTCTATTCAAGTTGTTATTTCTATTGCTTTGGTTATGAGGTGGAGGATACATCAGATGGATGTGAAAACAACTTTACTCAATGAGATCATTGAGGAGAAAGTATATATGTAGCAACCTCAGGGATTTGAGGTACATGGGAGGGAGTCTCATGTGTGTAGACTTTAGAAAGACTTGTATGGAATCAAATAGGCACTCAAGGCATGGTGTTCCAGGATCGACCAGTACTTGCAGAGTATAGGCTTTACCAAGAGTGAGTTGGATCATAACTTATACTTCATACTTATTGGGTCTCATCCACTCATCTTGGTTCTATACGTAGATTATTTATTTCTAATAGGTGCAGAGGAGCTTATTGGAGGGTGCAAAGAAAAATTAGCTATTGAGTTTGAGATGAAGTACATTGGCTTGATGCATTATTTCTATAGGTTATAGGTATGGAAGGTATCGAGAGATATATTCCTTGGTCAAGGGAAGCGTGCAATATATATCTTAAGGAGATTCAATATGGAGGACTATAGATCTATGGCTACACCTACAATTACCAATTTGAAGAGGGTTGTCACTTCACATTTATAGTTCGTGGATCCCATGATATACAGAAAGATGATAGGTTCCTTGATGTATTTGTTCAATACCAGGATAGATATATGTTTTGTTGTGGAAACCTTGAGTCAATTCATGGCGGATTTGAGGAAGGTGCATTGGTGAAGCATGTGCTCAAGTACTTGAGAGGTACATTGGAGTATGGATTGAGGTATCTTGGAGGATATGGAGAGGAGTTGCGAGGATACTTAGACTTAGATTGGGGAGGGGGTGCAGTAGAAACAAAGAGCACCTCAGGTTGCTACTTCAACTTGGGATCAACATTGATTACTTAGTTCAACATGAAGCAACCTTATGTAGCACTCAGTTCAGTAGAGGCATAGTATATGGAAATGCTTATGGCTAGTTGTGAATCCATTTGGATGCAAATTTCTTACAGATTTATTTGATCAGGAACTGGAGCCTATGGTGATATACTACGACAATTAGAGTTGTATAAAACTCTCAGAGTGTTTATGCATGGTAGCATCAGACGTGTATTTTTTCCACATAGGTCTATGTGTCTATACGTGTGGAAATCATCCAAAGCCTTTTATCCTTGACATTACTTTAATTAAAGAAATTATTAAAGTAAAGTGATTTTAATTAGTAAGTTGAGTTGTATTTAAGGAAATGTTTTAATTAACATTAGTGAATTAAATAGTAGTCGTTGATCTCAAATGAGGTGAGAAGTAATCCCAACCATCAATCGCTTTGGATATTAGGGTTAGTTCATAACTCAATCTTATAAAAGCAAGGCTAGGGTGAAGGAGGAAAACACATGATACACTTTGTCATATTGATCAAGAGAGATTGATTTGAGACAGAGAGAGTTGGATCATGAAGGACCATGATTCAAAGAGATCCTGGATAGGTGGAGAAGGACTTCCATATATATATTTAGGCCAGAGGAAGAGAGAGAAAAATTGTACAACAGAAGGATCAACCATCACAAATAGTTCAGGTGTTTTGGAATAGGTCACATAGTGAGCACGGGTTTCAGTGTAATAGCCATGCAGATAGCATAGGACAACATGGGTATCAAGGTATCAATCACGTTGTTTCCATACAATATTGTACAACAGGTTTGGAAATAGATCACCTAGTGAGGCTTTGATGTACTTTGTATCTTTTCTATTTGGGTCATTTTCCTAGTAAGGGAGCCCTTGTAAGCTTTGAAGTTATTTGGATGATAAGCTTAGTTGATGGGAATAATACCTTTGTGTATTGTGCATGATTTTTTGGTTTCTAGTATTGCTTCTACTATCTTTATTTGAGTTGAATATTCCAATCATGTATTTTTTTTGTGAGCTGCTAATCTGATTTGCAGTAAGGAAATCACTAGATGACAAGGAACCTAGGTGTTGGAGTAAGAGGAATTTCAACATGGTATCATAGCGGTTTCTATGAGATATTTACATATCATAGATCCATAGAAATGGATATCATATCTATCATGAGATCTTGGCATATACATAACCAGGAGGAAGAAATCAAAGGATGGATTTCAGGGAAAAAGTTGTAATGTAGTTGGGTCGGTCGTCGAGGACAACGCATGTATTTTTTATACGATCGCGCAGATAACACATGTATTTTGTTATAGGTCGCATAGAATCATTCAGGTATAAGCATGAAAATCAAGCTATTAATGCAGATAGCACAGGCAGAGGTCGTACAAGTCGGTACAGGGGAAGTTTCAATAACAGGTTATTTCCAGAGAAATTTATCAGGTCTAAGGGATGGCATCAACACCTTTGAGTGTTGAAGACAAATTGAATGGAGCATCCAACTTCCTATCTTGGGAAGCAAGAGTAACTTTGGTGTTAAAGGAGAATGAACTTTGGGAGTTAGTGAAAAAAGTAGTTGCTCCAATGACAGATCATGCAGACTTTGTAATTCACCAGAAGAAGGAGATCAAAGCCAAGCGGGTGCTCTTGGCTTCAGTGAAGGATTATCTAATTTCTCACCTTTTTTGAGAAGAAAACAACCAATGAGATGTTTGATTCCTTGGTAGGTTTATTCCAAATCACTAACATGAACAGGAAGATGGTATTAAGGAACAAACTTGTATCAGTGAAGATTTCTAGATCTGACAATGTTACCAGTTTTTTCATGAGGATCACACATGTGCGTGATCAACTTGCATCCATAGGGGAGAAAAAAAAGGACACATAGATCATGAACGTGGTATTGAATGGTCTTCCCAAGTCTTGGGAACCATTTTTCAAGGGATTTTGCACTCAAGAACATCTTCTGGATTGGTAGAGACTTTGGGATGATTGCATCTAGGAAGAGACTCGGGAGGACTCTAAGAGCAACAAGTAGGGAAGTAGTGAGGAGAAATTGTCTCTTGTTAGTAAGACAAAGAAGGGCAAAGGAAAGAGTTCTAGAAAGAAGCGTAAGAGTGATGGAGGATCATCACAGTTAGGGAATAAGAAGGGCTTGAGTAAAATCAAGTGCTTCTTATATCATAAGAATGGACATTATGCATCTCAGTTTTCGGAGAATAAGAAGGGTAAAGGAAAGACATAGACAAAAACATCAACACAAACACAACTTGATGAGTTTACAGTGAAGTTTGAAAAGGATTACTCACTGGTTTCTTGCCTTTCTACCAACACACCTACCAAGAGTGTGAGGTACTTGTATAGTGGTGCATCTTATCATATGAAAGAGGCACAAGCGCAATTTAGCAGTCTGATAGAGAGGGGACTCAAATGTTCATGTGGAGCTTAGTGATGATTCCAAGTATGCAGTGGGAGAGGGAACAAATACATTCTAGATTGAGTCAGGAGGTTCATTGGATTCCCATGATGTCCTTTACGTACCAGGTTTGAAGAATAATTTTCTCTTAATATCAGATATGGAGTATCGGGTTTTTGTTGTTACTTTTCAGAGAGGACAAGTACTCATACGTCCATAGAAATATATCCCAGACACAATAATTTTCATTGGGGCTAGAGATGGCACTTTGAACAAGTTGCAAGGAAATCATATTCAGGCTCTGGTACATGACAATGACAACCTATGTGAGTTGTGGCACTTGAGGTTGGGACACCTACACTATAGAGAATTATCGCTTCTCGGGGGGATAGTTATAGGTCTTCTAGAGTTTAGTATTGAGAAATAGGGAATGTGCAGAGGGTGTGCACTTGGAAAGAATGTCAAGGCCTCTTTTTCGAGCAACGAGAGTAGGTACAAGGGGATCTTGGATCTTATCCATTCAAATGTGAGTGGGATGATGTTAGTAGCATCAATACATGGATCATCATACTATGTGACGTTTATTGATGAATTTTACAGGAAAACCTGGATCTTCTTTATGAATACCAAGGATGAGGCCTCCAGTCGGTTTCAAGAGTTTAGAGCTAAGGTGGAGAACCAGACAGGGAAGAAGATCAAGTTCTTGAGGTCACATAACGGGGGAGAGTACACCTCCAATGACTTCAAGGATTTTTGCAAGGATTCAAGGATAAAGAGGGAGATTACAATCTCATACAACCCTCAACAAAATAGAGTTGCAGAGAGAAAGAATCGATCCATCATTGGTTTTTCCAGGGATATGATACATGACAAGGAGTTTCCTATGGTTCTTTGGGTAGAGTAATGTAACATGGTGGCATATGTGTAGAACATGAGTCCTCACATGATATTGGGGAACAAGAATCTGGAGGAGGAATTCTCAGGCGTGAAGCTAGAGATAGGACATTTGAGGATCTTTGGTTGTACAGTCTACATCCATGTGCCTATGGAGAATAGGATGAAGTTGGGGCCTTCTGGAATAAAGGGTATATTTGTGGGATACAACAAGACCTCAAAGGCTTACAGGATCTTCATTCTAGTGCATTGGAAGACAATTGTGAACATAAATGTTAAGTTCAAGGAGAACTTGGCATCTATGAGATCTCATGAGTCATCATCGGTGATAGAGGATAAGGAGCAACAAGATCTAAAGGATGAGAAGTAGTTAGTATTTCAAACTTTATGTGGGGAGGATTATTTATCCCCTTCCAGTCCTGTCAGGAGACCTAGGTGTCTATTACAGACATTAAGGGATGTTGGTAAGGCTCCTAGGAGTGCAGTCAAAGAGTGAAGGCCTCCAAAGAAGTTTCCAAACTATATGGCGCTTATGAGCAACATCATTGATGTTGAGCCTTCTAGTTTTGAGGAAGCAGTAGATCGGCTCATATGGCGGTATGCCATGGTAGAAGAGTACACCTCTATTGTGAGGAATGATGTTTGTGATATAGTGTTAAGACCGGAGGGGAAGTCATTTGTGAGTTCCATATGGATCTACAAGATCAAGCATGTTGTAGATGGTAGCATTGAGAAGTTCAAGGCGAGGCTTGTGGAGAGAGGGTTCTTCCAAAAAGAGGGAGTGGAATACGAGGAAACATTATCTCCAATGACCGGGAATTGTCTTATTTGAGTTGTTATTTATATTGCTTCAGTTATGAGGTGGAGGATACATCAAATGGATGTGAAAACAAATTTCCTCAACGAGATCATTGAGGAGAATGTATACATAGAGAAACCTCAGATATTTGAGGTACATGGGAGGGATTCTCATGTGTGTAGGCTTAAGAAAGCCTTATGAAGACTTCTACAGGAAACCATAGCATGGTACTCCAGAATTGATAGTTACTTGTAGAGTATGGGATTTACCAAGAGTGAGGTGGATCCTAACTTGTACTTCATACTTATTGGGATGGATCCACTCATCTTGGTTTTGTACATTGATGATTTATTTCTCATAGGTGTAGAAGAGCTTATTATAGGGTGAAAAGCAGATTTTTCTATTGAGTTTGAGATGAAGGACATTGGCTTGATACATTATTTCTTGGGGTTAGAGGCATGGCATGTATCAAGAGAGATATTTCTTGGAAAGGGGAAGTACACAGTTGAGATCTTGAGGAGATTCAGAATGGAGGATTGTAGACCGATGGCTACACCTATGGTTACTAATCTGAAGAAAATCATCACTTCATATCCTAGGATATATAGGCAGTTGATAGGGTCCTTGATGTATTTGTTCAACACCATGCCAGATATATGTTTTGTTGTGAACACCTTAAATCAATTCATGGTGGATCCAAGGCAGGTGCATTAGATTGCAACGAAGCATGTGCTTAGGTACTTGAGAGGTACAATGGAGTATGGATTGAGGTGTCTTGGAGGAGATGGAGTGGATTTGCAAGGATAATCAAACTCAAATTGGGCAGGGAGTGTAGTAGATAGAAAGAGCACCTCAAGGTGATACTTCAGCTTGGGATCAATAGTGATTACTTGGTTCAGTAGGAAGCAGACTTTTGTAGAACTCAGTTAAGAAGAGGAATAGTATATGGCAGCGAGTATGGCTAGTTGTGAAGCCATTTGGCTTCACAAATTGTTACAGGTTCATTCGATCAAGAGTTGGATCCTACGGTGATATACTATGATAATCAAAGTTGTATGAAACTCACATAGAATCCAATATTCCATGACAGGTCCAATCATATTGAGATAAGATACCACTTTATCCAATATAGGATCCAAAAGGGAGTAGTGAAGCTTCAATATATTTCCACAGATGAGCATGATACATATATTCTGACCAAACCCTTGGAGAAAGGGGAGTCTGTGTTTTTCAGAGATAAACTTGGAGTGGTGCATAATACCTTCCTTGCTAAGAGTGAGTGTTGATGCATGGTAGCATTGGATAAGTATTTCTGCATAGGCATATGTGTCTAGACGTGTGGAAATTGTCCAAATACTTCTATCCTTGACTTTCCTTTAATTAAAGGAATTATTAAAGAAGAGTGAATTTAATTAGTAAGTTGTGTTTTATTTAAGGAAATGCTTTAATTATCATTAGTGAATTAAATAATAATCGTTGATCTCAAGTGAGGTGAGAAGTAATCTCAATTGTCAATCATTTTGGAGATTAGGGTTAGGTCATAACTCAATATTATAAAAGTCGGGCTAGTGTGAAGGAGGAAAGGCACATGATACACTTTGTCGTATTGATTGAGAGAGATTGATTTGAGACGAAGAGAGTTGGATCACAAAGGACTGTGATTCAAACAGATATTGAATAGGTGGAGAAGGACTTCCATCTATATATCTAAGCCAAAGGAAGAGAGAGAAAAGTTGTACAACAAAAGGATCAGCTGCCACAGATAGTTCATGAGTTCTGGAATGGGTCATGTAGTCAGTGTGGGTTTCATTGTAACAGTCACATAGATAGCACAGGACATCATGGGTATCAGGGTAACAAGTGTGTTGTTTTCGTATAGGATCATACAATAGGTTTGGAAGTAGATCAACCAGTAAAGTTTTGATGTACTTTGTCTATTTTCTATTTGGTCCATTTTCCTAGTAAGGGATCCATTTTAAGCTTTGAAGTTATTTGAATGATAAGATTAGTTGACGGGAAGAGTATCTTTGTGTATTGTGCATGATTTTTTGGTTTCTAGTATTTCTTCCACTATTTTTATTTGAGTTGAGTGTTCTAGGAGTGTATTTTGTTTTATGGTCTGCTAATTTGATTTGCAATAAGGAAATCTCTAGATAACAAGGTACCTAGATGTTGGAGTAAGAGGAATTTTAACATGGAGAATCCAGTGTTCCATGATAGGCCCAAGCATATAGAGATCATATATCACTTCATTCAAGATAGGATCTACAAGGGAGTAGTGAAGCTTCAGTATATTTCCACAGATGAGCGGGTTGCATATATTCTGACGAAACCCTTGGTGAAAGGGAAGTTTGTGTTCTTCGAAGACAAACTTGGAGTGGTGTAGAATACCTTCCTCACCAAGAGGGAGTATTAATGTTTGGTAGCATTGGACAGGTGTTTCCGCACAAGTCTAAGTGTCTAGACGTGTGGTAGTCATCCAAACCTCGAGACTTTACTTTAATTAAAGGAATTATTAAAGTAAAGTTCTTTTATTAGTGAGTTGAGTTTTATTTAAATAAATGTTTTAATTAGCATTAGTGAATTAAATAATATCCATTGATCTCAAGTGAGGTGAGAAGTAATCTCAACCGTCAATCACTTTGAAGATTAGGGCTAGGTCATAACTCAATCTTGTAAAAGAAAGGTCGAGTGAAGGAGGAAGGCACTTATGTGTGAGACACAAAGAGGGTTGGATAATGAAGGACTATGATTCAAGGCGATCTTGGATAGGTGGAGAAGGACTTCCATCTAGAGATCTAGGCCAAAGGAAGAGAGAGAGAAAGTGTGCAACAGAAGGATCGATTGTCGTGAACAATGCAGGTATTCTGGTACAAGTCGCATAGTGAGCGTGAGTTTCATTAATGTACATGTCACACAGATATTGTGGGTATTCTGTTACAGGTCACACAAAACAATGCGGGAATTAGTGTAAAAGTCATGTTTCCATTGTACATGATCGTACAATAGTTTTGATAGATAATTAGCCAGTCATGTTTTGATGTACCTTCTCTCTTTTCTATTTGGGCCATTTTCCCAGTAAGGGAGCCCTTGTAAGATTTGAAGTTATTTGAATGATAAGCTTAGTTGATGGGCATAATATCGTTGTGTATTATGCATGAGATTTTTGGTTTCCAGTACTGTTTCCGCTATCTTTATTCAAGTTGAATATTCCAGCAGTGTATTTTTTG
The DNA here is from genome assembly GCA_000966675.3 of Picea glauca. Lineage (NCBI taxonomy): Eukaryota > Viridiplantae > Streptophyta > Pinopsida > Pinales > Pinaceae > Picea > Picea glauca. The sequence goes on from JZKD02S1674480.1 coordinate 178,682, forward strand.
TATTGTGAGCTGTTAATCTCATTTATAGCATGGAAATCACTAGATAACAAGATACATAGGTTTCAGAGTAAGTATTTCAATAGTTTGGTCGTGCCAAGGTGAAAAACATTATTGAATTTATCTCTAAATGGATAATATGTGTTATGTTTTTCCCTATGATTATTATTCCTTTTCTTTGGTGCAAATTAGGCTCAAATAGAGCTAAATTTAGCTTCCAAATGACATAGGAAACAACTAGGTTTGTGCACAAATTTGGAAAAAATTACTAAAAACTCTAAAATTTAAGTGTAATTATAAATTATGGTTTGTCGATAATTATTTACCAGGTTATAGGTGAAATGGGTCTCCTCTTTCTCATGGAAAATTGGCTTCGATTGGGTGTCATTTTCCCTCTTTCTAGCACTAATCATGTTGCCAATGAAATCCCCCATGCACTTCCCAGAATTATCCCTAAAAAATACTATTGATTCATTATTCTAGAGAGTTGTATATGGATAAGGTTCTATTGAGGGCTCAACAAACCCCAAGTCCATGGACTTGGGGACCCCCCTTTTATTTTATTTTTTTCCTTTTATTTCATGGTGGGTTGCTTATATCCTAATATTTTAAGGTTTTACAAATGTGATTGATAATGACTTACTTAATATCTCTAAAAGTCCTCATTACTTTGAACCTTTATTTTTTATGATATTTGACTTTTGCATTCAAAAATTCCCTTGATTCCCTTCCTCACCATGTATTGGAGACTTCATGGATTTTAAATGGTAATGGCCTTCAAAAGCCTTATTAGAATCTGGTTGAACATTCTTTATAATTTATTTGATTATTGTTTCAAATGTATCTCAATAATTCATCAAGCCTTCTGAAAAGATTGATGGCTTGAATATTTTTGAATGTTTTTTATAATTCATCAAAATGCTTTGAACTTTCAAATGTAACATATTTCATATCATCCCAAGGGTTCATTAGTCTTCTTTGAAATATGTTGACATTTCAACATTTTTTAAGGCCTCCAACACTTCATCGGGAGAGTCCAAGCATTCAAATGCCCTACGTTTCATTTGCCTACAATGGTTCATCCAAGCATTCAAATTCCCCACATTTCATTTGCCTCCAATAGTTCATCGAGATGGTTTGAAATGTTTGTCATTTCAAATTCTTTCAAACTCACGTGATATGGTTCATGAAGAAGGTTTAATCTTTCAAATGTGATATATTTTGATGATCTACAATGGTTCATTAGGGAATTCTTTAAGAAGTGTAATTTCATGTTTTGAAGTCTCCCAATATAATTTTAAAGATGTCCATTCAAAATCTTTGGAACTCTGCCCGTGGTCCATCAAGAAGGTATAAACTTTTGCACACGCTCATGTTTTAATGTCTCTCAATAGTTTATCGAGAAGTTTCAAAAGAAGCATTATTGAATCTTTTCAAAGCCCCAATAATTCATCAAGACGTAACAAAAAATCTCCTTACGAAGGTCATTTCCAAAATCATTCAATGTAACTTCTTTTTTAAACCGTCGCGATATCTTCACAATCATTTGAAGTATCTTCTTAAGACTCCCAATGGTTCATCGCAAATGTTTCCAACGTTCGAAATTTTCCTCTTCAGGATCATCTTGATGGTTCATCAGGCTAATATTAAATATCTTCTTTGAGAGATTATCCATGATTTATTGGACCACTTCAAACTTTCAGGATGAAAATCCTTCAAAGACCATCAATAGTTCATTAAGGGGTTTTAGAAATTCAAATGTTTCATCTCTTAAACCTTCCCAATGGCATATTGGAATCTCCTCCAAATTCAAATGTTGGTATTTAAGGACGAAAACCATGCATGATCTTTCAAATAAACATGAAAATGCATTTGTGGCCATTTAAATATGGAAAATATTTTACTAAATTTATAATATTTATTCCCTTATTCAAATTGAAGGTCATGTCAGCTTCTATGGCCTACTTAATATAACATAGCATTTGAATTATTCCTTATCATCTTTCATGTTGTTGTTGTTGAGTGACAAGAAAATTCAAAACATGTTAGAAGGTAGTTAGGTAGAAATCTATTTTAGTTGTTTCGATTTTGAATACACATATTATGTTAGAAGGTAGTTAGGTAGAAATCTAGTTATCATTTATTTAAATGAAATATATGTTTCCCCTCTTAATTATTGGATTTCAAATTGATACCCCATATTTGTGAAGCCCGTTTCATTTAATTAAAATGTAAAATATTGTAAGTTATACACAATAGTAATTCTTTCAAATGAGATTGCATGTGAACCAACATTTGAACCTTTGGTACTTGTCTTTCCATACCTTCCTTAGTTCAAATATCGACTTAGACAAATCTCAAACCTTTGGAAGTTTTCATGTAACAGTTTTGATCTTTGAATTTGTGAAGCTTTCATAAGGAGATGCAGTTTAGATTAGGGTGCAACTTTGTTTGAATTTTTATTGCATTTTTTGTATGTATAAGCTAGATGTGGAGCCCAATGTTAAATATGTTATATAGATAATGGAAGCCATAATAAACTTGAATGATATACCCCTTCTAGAACACATTACCTTTTTTAAAACCTCATTAATGTCTTTTGTTGTTCTAATGGGTGATATACAAGACTATTCACATCGCCCATAAAAGACAAAATCCTAGGAAGAGAGCACATCCATGGAAACATACCCCAAAGAGCCCAAGAGGCCAATTTATATGAAAACTTGTATCTATGCAAGATTGTCTACTTACCTTCAATGGGGTGAGCTATTATGAATTTTTAGGGAGGATAACTAACCCTCTTCACATACTAGTTGAGCCAGTAAAGGATGAGAATAATGATAAGGATGTATACCTTGATATTCAAAGGTCATTATTGCATAATGTAGCTTCTAGGCCTGTTGTTTTTCCATTTGTTGAGATTGTCAAGTGTAATTTTTATCATGAAAACCTTGACAAGAAAATGCTAGTAAATGATAAAGGTAAGTGTATTTCTTCCTTTCATCCTAGCAATATGTTTATGACCCTAGGATGGGTGAAAGAATTATGTAGATTGAAGAACTATCATAAAATAATGAGTAAATGGTGGATTGAAATTGAGTAGTTTAAGTTATAAAATAATGGGATTTATCTCACCTCCAGTTTAAGAGAGCCTTACATCTACGTTGTTGCACAAGTACATGGATTTCTCGGGGAGAATGATTCTACCCATTTCAAAGAAACTTGGGTACCTATTTTGTATACCATTGTAAAAGAGGGATCAATATTTAACCGGGTAGTTATCCTTTTTCACACTATGATGCAAGCCTTGGTCAGGGTTAAATATCAATCTCCTAGTAATCCTCCTAAATTTTATATGTCTTCATACCTCTTGGATATCATCTACGCCAATAACGATTGAATCCCAAGGAAGTGATGGGCTTGGAGTATATGGGAGTCACCGGTGCAAGTTTACTGTCAAGATTTGTGGGAACATAAATACATGTGGAAATATGAAAGAATATGTGACCACCTTTTTTATCCATTATATGAGTTTATTTTTTACAAACTAGCACCAAGATTATCTCAAGAAGCTGTGCAAGTTTTAAGCATGATACATGATTGGTATGTGAACACAAATAGAACATATATTTCTATGGGCCAACCAAATATCCTCATATATTACCAAGATCTATACCTGATAGGATGGTTCTCAAAGAAGTGGCCTATCAAACCATTCTTCATGGTTTAAATGATTCATGAATAAAATATTAAAATAAATTGTGTCCAACTTATCCTATGTATATAGGGTTGTATGTTTTGAATAACTCTACATTTGCAAGCTTGGAAGTTGAGGTCATGGGTTATTATAATTTTTGGGAGGAGAGGTTTATAATATATGATTCAGAGAAGGTGGTGTTCTACCATGTAGCTCATGTGTCCATCACTTGGACATATATTAATGATGAGTGAGAGGAGGGATAAATGAAGAGACGAGCACTATCTTTTGAAGAGGTGCAAATTAGAATTCAAATTATTACAAAAAATATAAAAGAAGGGAATGAAGAGGAAACATGACGAGAAATTAGCCCAAAAACAAAAAGATGAAGCTAAAACTAAAGTTGCAGTTGAATCAAAGGCAAAGGTAGAGGCATAGGAAAATAGAAGGCTAGAGTTGAGTTAGAGGCAAAATCTGAAGCTAAAAGAAAAGCTAAAGTAGAACCTAATACATAAAGAGAAAGGAAAGCAATGGGGGAAGAGGCTGAAAGGAAACAGTCAGTTGATGAATCCAAATCCAGAGAAGAAGTTGAGGTAGGACATATAAGAAATTAGTTGAGGAAAAGGAAGCAACAAGATTAGAAACAAAAGAATAAAAAAAAATGAAAGTTGAGAAAATGCTAAGGTTGAGAGAAAAAATATTGAGGAAGAAAGAAGAAGAAGACAAATGTGATAATAAACTAACATAGGAGTGATCACTAGAGTATCATGTGCATATTCCTAAGAGAATTACTATGATTTTTTCATCCAGACTAATTGCTGGAGGGGATATGTTAATCCTTATGCCCACTATTGAGGCTGTTATCTTTGAGATGTTTTATTTCAATAGGAAGAAAAAGAAAATAGTGAGGAAAACACACAAAAGGAGAAAACTTAATGTTGATCAAGACCGTGTAATGCCTATAGAAACTACTATATTGGACACCAAATAAGTAGACCTTGTATTTGTAGCTTTTATTGGAGTCACTTTTTCTCAAGCCAATATGTCCAATATTTATGATAAAGTCAAAGATTTGGAAAAATACAAAGCATATGTAGAACTCTTAGAGAATCAAGTGAATTAATACTAGAAAAAACAACACAACACCACATAATTTATTGAATATGAATTGATATGCAGGATGATTTAAATATTGTATGGAGATATTTCTACAAATGAGCTTAAGAATTTCAGCAACAATGTCAAGATGTACTTTCTCTTTACAATCAGACACAAGATTGGTAAATGCGGAAAGAATGAGTGTAAATTCAATTTGACTCAATGAAGAAGTGGAAAGATGATATTGGTGACACCCCTACTGGAATTCCCCATATAAATAAAAAGGAAATACCCAACACTAACATTGGCCTCAAATGATGGAACAAATATTTCCAAAAAGCATGGAGCAACATTCAAGCAAAGTTTGGGGATCGTGAGAAACTATGGTGAGTGGTAGAAAGAGTTGTAGATAAATGTAATCTTCCATATTTTGGGTTGAGTGATAGTCTCTACCCTCAGGACAGTGTTAAAAAATCCTTAGAAGATGGAATCCAACGAGAGAGACATGTCATTCGATCTCTTTCCAACGTCAGTAAAGCACACTTGAAATACTATTTAGAACCTCTAACCAAAAAAATCATTTTAATAAAATCATTTCTAGTAAAGTTAGAGAAAAGTGTAGGGAAAGTGGAGAAAAACATTGCATTATTTGAAGCTCTAATAGAATAACATAAATTTCCACAATCTAACAATATCAAAAAGATTTTTTAAGCTTGGAAAGATTATGTGAAGAAATATGTAAAAGAAAAGGAATAATCTTCCAAAAGATAGGTAGAGAATGTGAAGGGTCATGAAGTTGAAATAGTTCAACTTCATGAATCTCATTTGTGTATAAATATGATCAAAGCTAATCATAATAGGGTTTTTTCTTGGCAATGTAAACTATTTTTCTTGTTAATTAAGAATTATGTTGGCCATCCCTTTTGAGGATAATACCAGTTTATGCTTTGTTTGAGACTATTATTTGTTGCTTATATGTTATGGAATCATTATAATGTAGAATTTTCTCATGTTGTTCTATATTTATCTTACTTTTGCTTATCAATGGTGCTAACAAATGGATGTGGAATTATAGCTTTCTATTTAATAGTAAGTCTACCTATGTTTATAGTTTTCTACTTGAAATTTCTACAAGTGATGATTCAATAAACTAATTTATGTGTATTATTTTCATTCATTTCATTTGATTTCATATCTACTAAATGTTCTTAATTCCTAGCTCGGAAGAATTTGAATATGATAGTTTAGGTTAGAATATATTTTAGGATATTTAGAATTAAATTCATAAAATGGTAATGGTAGTTGGGCCAGAATCTAGAGTGTTTTTCATTCTAAATGGAGAAATGTGTGATTAGGCCTTTTCCTTGGGAAAACATGTGTATTTAATGAATTGAATTCTTCCACATCACTAGGCTCTTTATTGGTTATGTCTAGTTTTTTTCAACCTAAATTTCTCTTCTATATGCCTAAGTTATTCTTTATTTTACCTGAATATTTCATTTCCACCAAAAAACATGTTTTTTTATAATTTCAAACTTTAAAATAATAAATAATAAATAAAATAAACTATAAAATTATAAATTTTGGCCCACAAGCTTCAGTGGCACCCTAGCATCCCTTGGGTGATTCTAAGGTAGTGCCACCCAAGTGGTGCGACAACCCACCATCAAAGAATATGTTGAAAATGGGACAACGATGGTGATTGGTAGTGCAAGAGTGGATATTAGGGATTAGATTTCTATGCAAGGGAGGTGGGAGGCATCCATTAGGGTTGGAAGCTTCTTAAATCCCTAGAAAAATCCCCATGTTATATATAAAACCCCTTAGTAATCCCTATATATTGAATTATTACATTTCTAGTGTTATATGTGTATGTCGGCTAGAAACCTTCATTCCACCCTTTCATTTCAAGTGCACCCTTTGTCTCTGATATATATGCCAAGGAGACCTAGTCTTAGGAGCATATTATCTCATCTCATATTGTATTATGAATCAGATATATTATAAAAGGATGTTTTTCCCTCAAAGTGGACTGTAATCATTGACCCTTTATCATTTCTTAAGGTGTTGGATCATAACATTTGGTATCAGAGCTTTGATCATAGGATTTCTCTTCTCCAAGCAAGTCATCTTAGAATTTTCACTATAAAAAATTTTGTAGGATGAGTCAGAAAACAAAACTTGGAGGTTATTTATACAACATATCAAAGTGTCTTTGGTAAAAATTTCAGCTTCTGGGTCGTTAAAATTTCGGAGATACACCCTATGGAAGCTAAGATTTTTGACTACTCCTATTACTAGTCTCAAACAAGTGTTCTGAGTAACATCGTCCTATATTCTTTAGAGAGGATGCAAATTTAATGAGACCTGTTGAATTTAAAAGAGGACAGTTCGTAATATTTATGGTACAATTTTCAGAATCATATATCAAATATTGTGCATGTGGCATTCTGTACAAGTTCGCTCTCCCAGAAAGGCAAAAAACCAACCAGGTTTGAGAAAGTTACCCTAACTTTCACTTGGCACATCCAATTTTGGACATACCCATCAGGCCTAATGTTAGGTGGTACACTTCTTGGTTGCAAATGAATAGCATGGTCATGATATTGAGTAGGTGGGAGACCCTTAGGCATTTCACCAAATACCTTAGAATGATTTTTTATAACTATTTGGAGATCTAATTGAGCAAAGGATATAGATGTTTGAACATAAAGTGAGCACCATTGTGCAATTACACCATGGTGCCATTTTTTGAGTAATTTTCTCATGCTATTAGAGCTTATTACCTTAGAGGGTTTACCTGGGATACTTCTAAGATCAATTTCATTGTCATCCAAGGAAAATCTCATAAAAAGATCTTGAAAATTAAGGGCCACTATTCCCAATGAGTGTAACCATTGGACCCCTTTCATTTCAATTTCACCCTTTGTCTCCTATATATATACCAAGGAGACATAGTATTATGAGATTCTTATCTCATCTCATCTCATATTGTATTCTAAATTGTATATATTGTAAAAGGAGGTTCCCCCCTCAAAGTGGAATGAAATATTTGAATTTTTATCATTTCTTAAGGTGTTAGATCATAAAACATCCTCGGGGTGGTTTGGGTGAATGGGAGGGGAGGAATATGTGTAAGGGGAGGAAGAAATGGGATTATGGAGGGAGTGAGGGAATGGTGGTGAGGGGTTATGGGAGGGGAGCTATAGAGAGGGGTGATGAGCTGTGTAGGGGGGGTGTAACAGAGGGGAATGGTCATGGAGAGGTGGTGGTCTATGGGGTAATCAATTGGGAGATGGGTGTTACGGGTGGATGGGTTTGATGAGGGAGTATGAGGGGAATGGGGTGGGAAAGAGGGATAAGGAGAGGGGATAATGGATTGATATATGGATCTACCTCATATACCATGTATCAACTACCCTATTGAGATAAGAGGGTTCAAGGGGCATGGACCTACCACGTGGATTCAAATCCCCCTCTTCATGCACTAAAATTTCTCCATAAAATCAATAGAAAAATGCACCAGTACCTCAAAACACTAAACCATCAACATATTGTACCTATAAATTCCTTGAATCATAGTTGAAAGTAGGACACTAGACCCATGGGTTCCATAACTCCCTCTCATGATAGTTCATGGATAAAGACTACTTAGATTAATGATGGGAAAGTAAGAATGGTGGTATGCTTGTGAAGGAGAAATACTCTTTTACCAAAATAGGTATTGCATGGGAAATCATCATGTAATCCTTTCCTTTGCCTCAATTAATGTATCCAATTTTAGCACATGGAAGGTGTGTGGATTTTGTGGGCCTAGGTATAATTGCAAGTGTCTTTTATCAAACATGTGTTCACTTTGAATTTCAACTAGTGGAGCTTAGGCACATTGGATAGAAAAGGAGATTTAAGATAGTAGGGGATACGATACCTCAGGTTCAAACATCTTGATATCCATTTTGATGGTAATGCATTTTCTTGAAAACAATTTCATAAATGCATTAAATGGAACCCCATTTTCCAATTTTTTTTTTTTATTTAGACCGTTTTATCCTAGTATTCTCAATATCATACCAATGCATTATGGATATCATGGAATGGGACATGGAGCACATAGTTGGAAAGCCCTTGAAAATCACTACTTACCCATCTAACCAAAATTCAAATTTGACACTAGAACACCCCTCTTTTTTAGCATGGTATTGCTTACCTTTGAACATTATTCTAATAATGAGGCCCATAAGTAATATATCTTTCAAAGTTTCCCATCAGGCCATACAATGTTATAATGGAGAAAATGAGGCATCCTCAAAAATTTATCAATGAGTAATTTAATGCTATAAACACAAGCTAGTTTGAAGCCTTGAGAAGGCTCTACATGAGTCATCCAAGAACAAAATGAAAAACATTATATTTCATTATAAATCTTTCAAGATAACATACAACCCAAAAACTTTAATTCTCTATTATAGTAACAAACAAAAACACTTTTTAAACTTTGAATCTCTACCACCAATATACTACCCCAAAACTAGTTAAGATCTCATCAAAGGTCGTTCTCAATTATAATGGGTCAAATATAGGCATATGATATACCAATTTAAACATATAAATCTACTCTACATCATCACCAAGTCCATTTTTCATTCTAGACTTGGTTCAAAACATACTATGAACACTAAAGTTACAATAATGAAATTTGGCCCTATAGGAGACATGTAATGTGTGCATGTCATAGATCAAGTAGGAAAACTAGGAATTGGAAAAATTATATAGTTGGATGGGTTTTCCTAATAAATACAAGTTACAACCATTAGTTTTCTTAAAAAATACCTCATAATGTCTTTTATATTTTTTGCAAAACCCGGCTCAAGTGGAACTTGCCTAGTGACTAGTGAACGGGGTCAATGTCAAAAATTTTGCAAAAATGTTTTACATTTTACAAATTATAGAATGATCCACTTGAACTTGTAATTCACTGATATGGGATGGTTTCAAAAATAAAAACTCTTCCATTGATGGCCTCCCCTGTTAGGGTCCTAACCCGCACATAGGTAGAACAATATATTCAGATGTAATAAAGGTCAATATTAATAAGGCCTTTCAATAAAATAGAATAAGGCGGATGTAAGAAGACCTAATAGAAGCTTCCACTTCTAGAAGGATCTTCCTCTAGATGCTTCTTTTTAGTATAAATAGGAGTCGAGGGTATGAGAACCCTAGCTTGGAGATTATTGTAATAGAGCTCTTCTCAACTAGAGGTTGCCCCCTCGAAGAGGCCCGTGAACATTGCTTTCAGATTCAAAGTGTTATTTCTATTGTTATTCTTATATCATTTAAGTGTTATTGTGGTGAATGTTCTGGTTATATTGTTGTTATTCTGCCATTACTAGCATTTTATTTATGTTCTGCATACATTTTATATTTGGTATATTACAAGTGGTATCAGAGCAATTTCCTCGGCAGAAAGTGTGGGTTAAATTTTTTTTCAGGGTAGAGACGTATTCCGACGTCTTTAAACCACAGAGATTTATCGTTATGCGCATAAACTCGCAGTTGAGGGATTCATACACACAGGAAATACAAGTGGTACTTAAGTGCACATATGTTGGCCACCCTTGTAACCCCTGTTGGTACCCCTTCGAGTGGTAGCGCATCAGACAACACCTATGTACGGATCGACCGAGATTACCTGAAGCCCTCTTTAGATAAACCGATCGGCCGCCTGACTGTTATAGTGTCACCGAGAACAGCACTCGGGAAGATACTCTCTAATATCTGGGTAGTCGGGTAGTATGGTTAAGGGTATGGTCTATCCTCCTTAGTTAGTGCCCTGAGATATTGGGCCGAGTACTACTATTGGACCCGCACATATATCAGAGAGATATAGTACAGGGAAAACCCTTGTCTGTAGAACCCTTGAATACCTAACCCTTGGGGACAGAAACATAAACAAATTAAAACAGACAAGATCTATTGCCACGCAACTGTGTTCGGGTTGTCAAGTAAATACACATTTCTTTCTGGTTAAGCATTTGGGCATTTCCTCTTTGTACTATTCTTCAGACAGGAGTATTCCATTAAAAAAAAAAAAAGTTTGGAAATTTTTTCACCATTATTTTAGACCTATTCCATTGGATTCATCTCTTCGTCCTTATCACATTCATCCATATCATTTTTTCGGAAAAATGTTTTTACCCTGCCCGCCCCTTTTCAGTTCCCCCATCCTCATGGCCCATACTCATAGCCAAGACTTGGAAGCTCGCTTCAACACCTTGCAATCTGGTCTCATTGAGACCCAACAAGAAGTGAAACAACTTAGTGCCAATGTTGTTGCCATCAATACAACCATGCAATCCTCAATGGGTGAAATCAAACCAGACCTCACCACCCAACTTGAATCAGTCTTTTTGGCACTTTGCACCAAATCGCATATCCCTACAAATAACCCTTCCTCTTCCTCACCCCCACATACTAAAGGTGACCATTCCTCTCATTCCCATACCTTGCAGAACCATCACTTTCAACGTGACCTACGCCTTCCA
>JZKD02S1674480.1:190065-207173 GCA_000966675.3 Picea glauca
TGTTCTCCATCTAGATCAAGAACGTTGGCAATGGTGGCAATGGAGAAAAAATTCTCGTCAAGGGTATATTGCTTGGACACAATTTGTGGCAGAGGTTTATGAATGCTTTGACACTGACACCAACCATTTGGTCCATTTGAAAAAGATGAAACAATTAGGAATAGTGGAAGAATTTATAGCTTCCTTTGAGTGCCTGGATTTTAGAATAGAGGGCATGTCTGATGCTTTTTTCCGAGAGTGTTTTATCAGCGGCCTCAAGGATGAAATTCGGGCCCATGTTCTCATGGATCGGCCTGAGAGTTGGGTGGAGGCTACCAAAAGAGATAAAGAATCACAACAAGTTTTATCTTCTCAAAACCGCAAACCCTCCTTCATCCCTCGCCCTAAACTAGTAAATCCCACTACTCCCTCTGCTCCACTAAAGATCCAAAAATTGACCCGAGCTGAAATGGCTGAACGCCAACTCAAAGGCCTTTGTTATAATTGTGATGACAAATATTTCTCGGGCCACAAGTGTAAATAACAAAATCTTGTTATGGCCATCTCCGAGGATATTTCGGAAGAAGATGAAGAAACCCCCTCTATGTCTGAATCACCTAAATCCACTAACATAACCCCTCCCTCAGACCCTCCCGAAATAGAACCAGTCATTTCCCTCAATGCTCTCACTGGCTTCTCCGCTCCCCAAACCCTCAAGCTAATCGGTTACATCAAGCATCGGAAGGTCATCATTCTAGTTGATAGTGGCATCACCCATAATTTTATTCATCGTCGCATTGCCCAAGAAACTCATTACTACATCTATGCCGTCAATAATTTCCAAATCATGATTGCCAATGGTGGTTCCATGAAATGTGGAGGGCATTGTGAAAATGTGTGTCTCCAAATTGGTGACTACCACCTGAAATCCCATATGTTTGCTATCGGCATGGGAGGTTGTGACATTGTGCTGGGTGCAAACTAGCTAAGGAATTTGGGTCCCATTCTCATGGATTTTAAAGACTTAACCATGCAATTCGACCAGGAGGGCCACCAATATAAGTTCCAAGGCATCATCGTCGGTTCACCTGAGATCATTAGTTCCCATCGCATGGAAAAGATGCTCAAAAAGGGTCATTCTGGTGTTATCGCCCAACTCCATGCCATACAAGCAACAGAGACACCCTCGGTACTGCAAGACCTCCAAACCATCCTTTCTAAACATCAATTGGTCTTTTCCACTCCCCAAGGCCTCCCTCCTTCCCGTGGTGTTCATGATCATTCAAATCCCCTCGTACCAGGAAGCCTTCCTCCCAATATTCGTTTGTATCGTCACCCCTTTTCCCCAAAAAATGAAATTGAGAAAATGGTCCATGAACTCCTTAATGCAGGGATTATCTGCCCTAGTATGAGCCCCTATTCGTCTCCTGTGGTCATGGTCTTGAACAAAGAAGGTTCTTGGAAAATGTGTCCTGACTTTCGTGCCCTCAACAAACTTACCATCAAAGACAAATTCCCCATTCCTTGATGACCTCCTAGATGAATTGAGTGGCACCCAATTCTTCACTAAACTGGATCTTCGTTCGGGCTACCACCAGATATGTATGAAAGAGGCAGATATTCCCAAGACTTCCTTTAGAACTCATGAGGGTCACTATGAGTTTTTGGTCATGCCCTTTGGCTTGTGTAATGCCCCCTCCACCTTCCAAAGCCTCATGAATCATGTCTTCTRTCCTTTTCTCCGCCATTTTGTCTTAGTTTTCTTTGATGATATCCTCATCTATAGAAAAACCTAGACATACCATCTTGCTCATGTGGATTGATTTCTCCATCTACTCTCTCAGCACCAACTTTTCCTAAAACAGTCTAAATGTGCTTTTGGCACCTCAGAAGTAGAATACTTGGGTCATATGGTTGGCAAAGATGGCGTCAGGGTGGATCCTAAAAATATTGAAGCTATGCAAGACTGGCCTCACCCAAAGACTCTTAAGATCTTGCGTGGATTTCTAGGCTTAACAGGGTATTATCGCAAGTTTGTTAAGAATTATGGGAAGATTGCAGCACCTCTCACTGCTCTCCTCAAAAAGAACTCATTCACTTGGACTCCAGTTGAAAATAAGATAATTTTGTTTATGGAAAAATCCAAGACAATGTCAATTTCTTTTACGAATAAAAACTTAGGCATTTAACATGGATCTGGGAATTCCCTCGTTCAAACCACCATGGAGTTAAGAGGAAAAGAATGCAAGCAGTAACATCCTTCACATATTAAAAAACAAAAACGCAGAGAGTGGGATGGAGAGAGTAAATTTCCTTGTGAGCAACCATGGTGAAAGAGTGACTCATGATGACATCTGATTTATCTTCATCGTGTTCTTCTTCTATTTCTTCACCCGATTCGACGGCCTCCTCGGACGACATCACAGATAGCGACAATTCTTCATGGGGTTTCTCGCCTCCATCGATGGTCGATGGAAATGGCGGCCCTCTCTTCCACATGATGTCTCCTAGATCCAACCTCCCTTCGCGCAAGTAAGTCTAATTGCAACCATATATTCATTAAGAAAATCATTTTGTCTTCATTTCGAACGGAAGTTGTTGCAATATTTTGTTGTTTTTGGTTGTTTGTTTGAATAATTTGTAGGAGTGGTTTGTACAATTTTTTCACTGGCAAGTTGCAGTCGTTTACGTCTCTAGAAGATTTCAAGTGCATGGAATACCTCGCCAAGCAGATGAAGAATCTCAAGAGTTCCCACAACTGGGAATCGAAGATAAAATCATCATATAATAATCAAACCATTCGATCATCAGTACTCTCGCCAGGCTCAGTCGAATCCATTAAAATGCCCAGCAAGGCTTCCAATGGAACTAAGATGGGAAAGAAAGGTAGTCATTTAATTCCTATGAATGCCTATAGGTTACTGCTATTGTTAAATATAATGTAACCTCAACAGTCTAACTGTACACTGCCAGCTGTCCTGGCCAGCTGTATTATCATTTCTTGATTTGCTTGAGCCTATTTAGCTCAGCTAGTTTCATTTTCTCATTGTACTATTTTCTTCATTTACCTAATATATTGAATTCTATTTCTGCTCTGTTCTTTTTATGTATTCTTTGCTTCTCATTTTATCATGGTATCAGAGCACCAGCAGTAAGCCTCTTTACACAGTCTGGAGAGCAACCCGATCCTCAACAGCGCAGAGCTTACACTGTGAACGAGAGCATAGGACGCAAGATTCTTCACAAAGCCTGGAGAGAAATCCGTAGTCCGCCATCCACTCAAAAGATCGTCGCAGAAAGCACACACAAGGAAGCAGAGCGCAATACACTCAAAATATTGAGGAGTCAACGCTACAGGAGGCAGAAACATTTGAAGAATTCAAAGAAATTCTTTCAAATTCGTGAAAGATTGCTGCAAAAGGTAGAAACATCTAAAGATCTCGTGAAATTCTTTCAAATTAGTGAAAGATTGTTGCAGAGAATAGAAACATTCAAAGAATTCGTGAAATTCTTTCAAATTTGTGAAAGATTCACGAATTTCCTTCCTCAGGAGAAACTCTTTGCAGAAGCAACAAAGAACACGCTAAAGGAGAAAAGGACAAGCAGACGCAACGGTAAGATCGATCCTACTAACAGATCTGAGGCGTTAATTGAGCTCAGAAAGGACGAGGAGCGCACAGAAAAGGAAAAATATTTTCAGTCGTCAGATCTGGGAGCGAGGATCAACATCCATTGATCTCGAAGTAAGGTGCGGCATTTTAAGTTTTCGGCATTTCGGGGACCGGGAAACATAAGAGGGAGAGTCTTTAGACTCCCAGAGACGTGAAACTGTGAAAACGTGCCAGCCGTTGAATTTCGATGTTTCGGAGTTCGGGACTTGGAGCAGCAAGGGGTCATGAAGTCGTTGCCTCGCGAAGTCCCGATTCGCGAAATCCAGAAGGAATCCAGGCCGTTGGATCTGGAGCGCAGTGGCCTGAGAGCCACTGGTTCACAGAAGTGTACAGAAGAGATCTGGAGCCGTCCGATCTTGCGTGGATAGCCGATAGCCATCGGATCCAGGAGAAGTTGCACGAGGTTTAACCCTCGCATAGGCAAAGGTGAGGACTTATCAAAGTCCCAAAAACATTGTGACCGTTCACAAGGAGGACACGTGGTAGCGGTCGAGGTTTCGGGGAAATCCCCGAAAGGAGCTTTTCGTCATTTCGGCTACCGAGAATGCAAAGGGTAAGAATTCGGGACTCCTGACCCACGAAATCCCGAAAGGATCGTAAGTTGTCCATTTGGAGAACAGGTGTCGAAGATCTATATCTACCGAGAATTCAGGTACCAGGAGATCAAGTTTGCAGGAGTCGTGAGACAAGAAGTCTCGATTCTCGAAATCACGAAAGGAGATCTAAATCTACCGGGACTTCGGGTACCAGGAAATCAAGGAGGAAGGAGTTGTGAGACAAGAAGTCCCGACTCCCGAAATCGCAAAAGAAGAAGTCGTGATTGAACAAGCAGGGGAGATTTCGGCATTTCGCACACCGAGAATCCGAAGGACCCAGAATCGTTGCAGCCAAACTCGTGAAGTCTCGAATCGCGAAATCTCGAAAAAATGTTCAAGAAAGATAGGCGCCGGGATATTTCGGATTTCGACATATTGAGGGACAAAGAACCGGTGGAGTCCCTGCATCACGAAGTCCCGAATCACAAAATCCCAAAAAAGCATTCAAGAAGGATAGGTGCCAGGATATTTCGGGTTTCGACATATTGAGGAACAGAGAACCGGTGAAGTGCTTGCATCGTAATTCCCCGAATCGCGAAAAGCCGCTAGCGCTTGAACGATTAGGCGCGTGGTCACCGGGAGTGGTCACATAGACGGAGGCTAAGGGCCAATATAGGGTTGTTAAGCGCTTTTCGACATTTCAGCGACCGGGAGTTGGGGAGACAAGACATTGGATGGCTCGTATACAGGAGTCCTGAAGTCCCAAAGTGCGAAAGGCCGAAGTCGAGACTCGTGAAATCCTGAATCACAAAGTTCTGAAGTCACTGCCAGAAATTAGTTTATGCGTAGGAAACAGGGAAATACGAAATTTTCTCTCAATTTTTTTTCTGATTTGGTAAAATTATTTAAAGATGGCCATGTCTAGCAATTTAGGACCAACTCAAGGTCCGATTCTTCTTGGAAAGAATTATGAGTTTTGGTCTCTTCGAATGAGATCCTTCTTGCAAGCACAAGAGTGTTGGGATCCAGTGGATCTTGGATATGTGGAACCAGATCCAGCGGACCTTGCCGCCATGACAAACCCACAAAGAAATGCTCAGGCAACACAGAGGAACAGAGAGAATAAAGCCAAATTCTGGATTCAAAATTCAGTGGATGACTCGATTTTCTCAAAAATCACAGGCGTTGGTACTTCAAAACAAGCCTGGGACATCCTTAAATCAGCCTACCAAGAAAATGACAGGGTCAAAACAGTCAAACTGCAGACCTTGAGGACGCAATTCGAGACTTTAAGAATGACAGAGTCTGAAAATATGGATCAGTTTATGACCAGAGTCATGGGAATCGTGAACCAGATCAGATTGACTGGTGAAGCCATCACTGATCAAAAACAGATTATATATGACTCACGAGAAACAGACAATACACTAATTTGCAGATCCATACCCAACGGCAAGTGTTGAACACTGTACATAATGGTTCAGAATGGGGCTCTTTTTATTCATTGTAAACTTCTCAAACCCTGGCGAGGTCTAATTGAGGGGTCGAAGGAAGCCCATGTGTTGTAACATATACCAGGAGTCCCTTTGCGTGTCATTCACACCCAGTACAAGGAGCCACTTTGGTGGCATGTGAAACAGCATGACACTCCGCTTGCATACACATTCCTACATGTCAAGTATGATGACCCCTCTAAAACTATGGGC
This sequence comes from Picea glauca, assembly GCA_000966675.3. NCBI lineage: Eukaryota > Viridiplantae > Streptophyta > Pinopsida > Pinales > Pinaceae > Picea > Picea glauca. The sequence goes on from JZKD02S1674480.1 coordinate 195,958, forward strand.
ATGAAAGCATATAGATATGCCACATGTTTTGGAATGTCTCTCAACCCGGATAACAAGAAAGTCTTATCTTCAAACATTTGGTGGACAACCTACCCTTTATGAACAACCCTTTATAAAAACATGGTTGTTGAATCAAAAGTTTTGTTTGTATTCTTTTTCTTTGAACATCATATGGTGGAAGAAAACAAAGCACTATACAAAATGGAAAACATTAACTTTGTTATAATATTTCTATACTATTTATGACTATTTGGGAAGGTATAGATGCTACCACATAGCCTTGTTAAAAAAGCACAGTGTGTCTATATTACTCCTTTATTTATGACTATTTGGGAAGGTATAGATGCTACCACATAGCCTTGTTAAAAAAGCATAGTGTGTCTATATTACTCCTTTGAACTAATATTGTGATATCACAATAATTTATAAATTTTTGATAAATATATTGATTAAAAATATTTAACACAGTTGTTTTCTGAAAATCTCAATGTTTTTTCAAAGAATTATTTATAATGACAACATAATAACATAGGATGTTTAGCAACCAAAATGATCATTAGATGCCCAATATTGATATTTCGATGTTCATATTGGTGTGCAAGAGATGTCCACATTATTTGAAATCGGGTCTCTTCATTGCTAGCGCGAAAAGGGTAATGAGAAATATGTTGATTTTGCAAAGGATGATAGAAAAAACATTGCTAAGATTAATAAATCAAAGTTGTGTAGGTGGATTTTAACACAATGGAATATTAAAGGCCGCAAGAGCATTTTTTTTAATTCTTTATGCAACCTGTAAGGTCTCCCGTGACATCCATCGAGCACGCACACTCCTTGGACAGACTCAGGGACAAGTCGGGAAAGAGAACACAAGGGGCATGTAATTGGTTGGACGAACGAAGACATGTGGGTGTGAGCAATGGCACCTTGGGCGCACGATGGTGACGTGTGGCACCAAGGGGGCACACACCTTACTTGCCTTACGAAGGTTGATGGAGACTTGGGTTGTGTTTGGGCAAGGATGGGGTGACTTGGGTGCACGCCCAAGTAGTGGACTCACCTGCCCATGGCAACATGGGCGCATTGGAGAGGTTGGATGACCCCATTGGCACATCCACAGAGAGTCTCATACCCATGAAGAGTCTCGTTGACCGGTACAAGAAAACACACAAGGCAAGGGGCGCGCACCCAAGGATGGGGTGCATCGTTCCAAGAGACACGACAATTGATGGGTGCATAAGTTCATTTAGGCAGACCATCTCTGCAAAGGGGCGCGACGATTCGTTTGGGCGTGATGGTTCGCAAAGGAGCGCGACACACCCAAAGGACACAATGATTCGCATTGGTGACCTTTGGAGACCCTATAAGAGCACAAGGGCACAAAACCAAGGAAGGAAAGAAGATTGGAGCAAGAACAAGAAGGCAAATCTAAGGCAAAGTTCTAAGGCAAGGCAGAACTGAGGCAAAGTTGTGAAAATGGAAGACAAGTAGCCAAGGGTGGGACACGCTAAGAGATTTTGGGGGAAGTCTAAAACACAAGTCTGATTCAGGCATGTGTGAGGCAAAACGAAAGTATGTGTTAACTTGGTGAAGTATGCAGCAGAGAATGTTAGACTTTAAGGGGAAAAAGTAGACTAGCTAGAAACAAAAAAGTTTTTATAAATTTCCAATCATCTGCTAGTGTAATTCTAGATCAGCAAAGCATTAAAATTTCTTATGCTTAATCTAATAGCATAAAACAGTGAATAACATAATATTTACCTGAGTATTACCTTAGCTGAAAACAAGGAACAAATTACATGATATGTTGTTGTTACCTTCCTCAATGTATGCTCAGAAAAAAACTTAAAGGATCATGGATCAAACCCTCAAGGTAGATCTCATCGTGATCATGTGGATATTGCCAAGAAGAACTCTTAGTAAATCAAAAAACAAAACAGCAGGCTAAGAGTCTAAGGATTATGCCACTATCAAGTAATAATGTTGAAAGCAAAACAACATTGTCCAACCTAGGGCTGGAAAAGAAACCATGAACATCCTTAACACTTTTCAACCCACAGAAAAATCTGCTTCAAATATCAGTAGTTCCAAAACAACCACAATAGTCCAATTCACAATAGAACTAGGGTTGCTAGCAAACAAGGTGAGGCAATGCACAAGGGGTGATACCAACAAGAGGTTAAGGCAGCATCATCTAGACAGCAAGGTGGCAACAGCAAGAAGATCCAACACACAAATCAGCAACCAGAAAATCCCTCTACAGCTGGCTGAGAAGGACTCCTACAAGTTAGCGACTGGTTGAAACAGTGAAGGTTGAAGGGGCTAACCCCACGGCAGTTGTAGCAGACCACACATACACAAGGGAGGAGCTGAGAAACCTAATCTAGAAGAGTTGTAGCAAACTAAACCCCTATCCAGCAGAGTCACGCTAAAAACCTCAGTCATAAACTCGGCTAAGAGAGTGAGTGAGTGAGTTTGTGTAGAAAGTGAGGGATAGATCACTCTGTTATAGTTTTATGTAGGTAGGGTTAGGGCTAATCATGTTAGTTTACTTGCCATAACTTTAGGGTTAGGTTTAATACCTAACAAATAAACAAATAATATTTTAACATTTAAAATATTAAATGACAAATCAAAGTCAACAAGGAAATAAGATAAGGGTTTCAAGATAAAAGTGGCCAAAGGAGTAAAGAAATGACCAACATGTCATCAACAAATAGGGGGGACAAAACTCAAACAAGATAAAGGTTTCAAGATAAAAGTGGCCAAAGGAGTAAAGAAATGAACCAACATGTCATCAACAAATAGGGGGGACAAAACTCAAACAAGGGGGGGTTTCATTAATAAACAATAAGACAAAGTCAAATGTTAAGTTCTTATTTAATGGCAGAATGTCCACATGAGTCTCATGATATAACTTATAAGCTTTTATCATCCTAGCATACGAGGAGGGTTAATGATGTGATCATGCCCTTCTTCTTAACTGCTCCTAGGTCACATGGACCATACCGGGAGAGAAGGTCACACGTCATCTTTGCTTGGTACTTAACCAAGACACTGTCTGGGCCCAGATCAGGATACCCCAGAACACATCTGGGGGGCCTAGATCATAGCTAGGGTCTTAACCACCAAGGATCCAAGCACTAAGCAAGGATTCCCTGGAACACATCCAGGGGCCCTAGAGCACATATAGGGACTTATACCATCAAACTGCTTGGTCCTTGACCAAGAACCTCAGCGATACACTGTGGACCCAACTAGGGTCTTTTTCCATGGCTCTAACTGCTTGGTCCTAGACCAAGAACCCTAGGAGTGTATTGGGGGCCCTAGATCACAACTAGGGTCTTTTCCATCCTCCCGGAGAATGGCTCTTGCAGTTGCATTAATTTTAACAAAGAAGGTACAGCAAGTCTATGGTTGGGTGCACGTTTGGGGTGCACCTCATAAGGTTGTGAAGGTGGTTACGATAGAGCGTCTTAGTGTGATGAATCTGTGTATGAGTGTTTTAGTGAGGTGAGGCGAGTCGTGTGACTACGCCCAAGTTGTAAACCAAGCTGGTAGTGCTCATATTGCAATTGTTTCACAATAAAAAGACTTAGTTGAGTGTTAGGCACGGTTTGTGTTGCCCACATTATTTCTATGTATGTATCTTGTTTGTTTCGCAATTGTTCTCTTGGTTTCTCACGTTCCTGGATGTCTACTTAAATGACTAAGTGTTAATCTATTAACAAGATTGTCAAAGTATACAAGTGAGTTGCAAAGAGTTGGAGTGTGACTCCCCCATAGCCTAGAACGGAGTATGGGTATGTTCTAGGTGAAGTGTCATAGTCCGGACGAAGTATTCTTGGTGTTGCCTAGCATCCAAATAAGAATCGTTGTGGTGTCGCACGCCCTCAGGAGGTGAACGATCACAAGAACTGAACAGACGTCCTGTGGGGTCATGACATGTGGTATCAATACTTCTTTGGTGAACAATTTGATGCTCTTCACCACACTGACAACTTCGTGACAGGTGGTAACATAGAAAACTTAGAAGCGCAGATTTGTCTCTTCACCACTACTGCAACCGGAACAGTTGTGGTGGGGCGCACTTGTTGAGAAGACAATTTGGGCACATGCTTAGTGAAGGTTCGATCAGGTGGATTGACCCATCGCAAAGAAAACCCAAGAACGGACTTGGTGATTTGGTTTGTGAGGGAAGTGAAAGATCGATTTGCGTACGAAGTCGTTACTTGTGGACAGACCTGTGTGCACCCCTTGAGCATACCAAGAGCAGAGTTCTTAGGAAAAACCGAGCACTTGGACAAGGCAAACAAACACAAGACTTTTTGTAGACCTAATCATAGAGGTAATCATAGAGTTGATTGCAAAATTTTGAATAAGTCTTGAGACGAATTCTTGGGTGCCTTGGACGAACCCTTTCCAAGTAGAGTGAAGATACTTGGAGGGCCATCCGTGGTTGGGTCGCATGCAGATGGAAGTGACATCTACAGGGAGACCAAGACCGGCATAATGAAGGATCGACTCGTTATCTTGGAGAAGACTTTTGAGCAGATGATGCACGCAATGTGTCAGCATGGTGAGAAGGTTGAACAAATGGAGACTAAGATAGGCAGGATGGAGCATGGGTTTAATGAAGCCATCTGGGAGTGTCAAGCAACCGCGAATTTGATTACCGACACCTTGACTGACAACATTCAGGATATACTCAAGGCAGCAGAGGATGCACTTGCCTCAATCACACAGAAGCTGAAGGACCAAGATGACACCATCACATTGTTGAAACAAGCTTTGGTTAATACACAAAGCTCTATTGTCATGCCAATGAAGATCAAGATAAAGGAACCCGAGCCATACAATGGTACTCGCAATGCTAAGTTGCTTGGCAACTTCTGTTGGGACATTGAGCAGTGCTTGGAGCATTTGAACGAAAGTTTGAATGAAGCCAAGGTGAACGTTGCAGTGATGTTCTTGACAGGAATCGCTAAGCTCTCGGAGGACATGACAACCGTGAGAACCATTTGAGAAGATCGAAAATTGGGCATAGATGAAGCTAGCCTTGAAGGCATAGTTTGGTCCGAGAAACCAAGCATGGATCGCAATAAATCAGTTGTTGGTTCTCAAGCACACTAGTAAGATCCAAGCCTAGATCAAGGAGTTCACAGGGCTCATGTTGGAGATCAAAGACATATCGGAAGAAGGCAAACTTTTCCACTTCATGAATGGTCTATAGCCATGGGCGCAAAGTAAGTTGCAATGCCAAAACGTGCAGACTCTTGTAGCAACCATCACCGCAGTGGACAAACTGTTGGATTTTAGGGGTGAACCCAAGACATGTCCTAGGAACAGTGAGGACGCTCAAGGTGAGAAGCAGTAGCAGCAAGGGAAGGGGAAGAAGGACAAAGGAAAAACGAAGATGTCCAAGGGTAGTTAGGATAATGCCAAACAGACAGACGCAATGAAAGAGAAAAAATTGATTTCATATTGGATTTGTGCCAAGGAACATTGTGCGAAGAATTGTCCCTTGAAATAGAAGTTGAATGCTTTGGAGAAGACAGACAACCCATCTGTTCCAGTTTTGCAATCTTGAATGTTGGCATGGAGGGTGAATGCACGGAGAGCCAAGAGCAAGATGAGACAAAAATTTGCTATGTGTAGGTCGAACTCGATGGTAAGTCAATGATAACCGTGGTGGACAGTGGGGTGACTCATAACTTTTTGAGGGAGGATATGGTGCAGAGACTTGGGTTGCAACCTAAACCAACACAGACAACCTTCAAGACAATGAACGCAGGTGTAGAGAGGGTCGTTGGTGTAGCCAATGATATCTCGTTGAAGCTTGGTGACTAGTGCAGAGGACAAGTTTTACCAGTGTTCCTATGGACAATTTCGAAGTTGTGTTGGAACAGGTGTTCATGAGGAAGGAAAAGATTGTACCTATTCCTCACATGAACAATTTGGCCATTTTCTCAGGGCAGACTCCATGTTTGATTCCTATCATAAGGAGGAAGGAAGGGGGTACACGGATGTCCTCCTTGCAAATGGTTGTTGTGGATAGCTAGAGCAAACAGCTTTGTGGAGGCGAACTTGGACAATGTGGGATGATGGTTGGACAGCCTAAGGTAGAGAACGAAATGAGACTTGTGTCAATGGAATGGAGGATTGTCGATGTTGAAGACATAGTTGGAGATCTAGCTAAGATAATGGATGGCTTGGTTGATTTGTGTTTGAAGGTTGATGAATCGTAGCGAAGATCAGAGGAAGTCACAAAGATGAGGATGTTGGAGTAGTTCGTTGAACAAGAGCAAAGACCATCCGTGGACCAAGAGGACGTAAGGGAGACGTGGCAACCTTGGTGGAAGAGAACCAAGGTGAAGTCGATTCCTCCTCTAGTGAGCTTGGACATGGTGAATGGTCATATAACCACGAGTTAGAATGACTCATTGAGTAGTGCAAAGGCAAAATCAATTCAAGTGTACAACTGCTTATGTACATGAGACAAAAGTACAATGACTCTCTATCAATCGCATTGGGACAGATTGGAGATGAGTGAGATGGCCCAACCAGCCATCCCCCTTCACCTTCAACCTAGACCACAGCACGTTGGCTCACTATCTTAGCGGAAGACAGTGAGGCCTATGGGGCACCTTGAGGAGGTGCCTTGGTGAAGTCTGTCGGGAACAAAATTGGGTGACTTGACAAATTGAAGGAAACAAAGAGTTGCAGATGTGACAAGTTTGCAAACAGAAAAGGGTGTTGGAACATGAAAATGTGAATTCTTGTGACAAAGGCGCCACGATTGGACTAGCTACCCAATCAGTCAAAGTCATAAGGGGATCTAACGCACAAAAGCATGAGCAGACAAATCGAAGTCTGGAAGCAGTAGTAAGCCAGTGAGGCACGACACTTCATAGACTCGTGTAACTTCCTAATGGGAGTTTGCCTTGACAACAGCAGCTGAGGAGACAGCAGTTGTTGAGTGGTGACGAGATTCAGGGATAAGGCATAGGCACCATGGAGATCGACGAATGTTGTCGGGGACGACAACAACTTGGTGTGGGGAGGATGTAAGGTCTCTCGTGACACCCATTGAGCACGCACACTTCTTGGGCAGACTTGGAGACGAGTTGAGCAAGAGAACACATGGGGCATGTGATCGATTGGACGAATGAAGACATGTGGGTGTGAGCAAGAGTACCTTAGGCACACGATGGTAACATGCAACTCCAAGCAAGCACTTACCTTACTTTCCTTACAACGGTTGATGGAGACTTGAGTTGCATTTCAGCAACGACGAGGTGACTTGGGCACACACCCAAGTAGTGGACCCACCTACCCATGGCAGCGTGGGCACGTTGGAGAGGTTGGATGACACCATTGGCACACCCATCGAGAGTCTCGTCGATCAGCGCAAGAAAATGCACAAGGCAAGGGGCACGCGCCCAAAGATGGGGTGTGTTGGTCCAAGAGACACAACAGTTGATGGGTGCACAAGTCCGTTTAGGCGCATCGAGTCCGCAAAGGGGCGCAACAATTTGTTTGAGCGTGATGGTTCACAAAGGGGCGCGACGCACCCAAAGGACGTGACAATTCACGTCAGTGACCTTTGGAGTCTCTATACGAGCAAAAGGGCGCACAACCAAGGAAGGCAAGAAGATTGGAGCAAGAACAAGGCAAGTTTGAGGCAAAGCAAAACTAAGGCAGAGTTGCGAAGATGGAAGACAACTAACCAAGGTTGGGACACACAAGAAAATTTTGATGGAAGTCTAAAATGCAACTCTGAGTGAGGCATGTGAGGCAGAACCAAAGTATGTGTTAACTTGGTGAAGTCTGTGGCAGAGAAGGGACAACAAATCTGCGGTTGGGTGCATGTTTAGGGCACACCGCATGAGGTTGCAAAGATGGTTACGACAGAGAGTTTTGGTGTGACGAATCTATGTATGAGTGTCTTGGTGAGGTGAGGCGAGTCGTGTGACTCTGCCCAAGTTGTAAACCAAGCCGATAGTGCTCATATTGTAATTGTTTCACAATAACAAGACTTAGCCGAGTGTTAGGCATGGTTTGTACCACCCGCACTATTTCTGTGTATGTCTCATTTGTTTCACAATTGTTCTCTTGGTTTCTCATGTTCTTGGATGTATTCTTAAATGACCAAGTGTTAAGTTGTTAACAAGATTGTCTAAGTATACAATATGACTTCTCCCTAGCCTAGAACAAAGTATGGGTATGCTCCAGGTGAAGAGGCATAGTCCGGACGAAGTATTCTTGGTGTTGCCAAGCAGCCAAATAAGAACCGTCATGGTGCCACACACCCTCGGAAGGTGGACAATCGCAAGATCTAAACAGACATACTGCGGGGTCGTGACAACCCAATGAAGAAACGACTATAATGAAGCGAAACTGATAAAAACATTTTTTTTTAATTATCTTTAAAAACTTAGGCTTTGAAACTATACAATATGGCAATTAATTTGGTGTAGATAGCCCTCAACATAACAATTATTATTCTTCAAGTGTTTTTTCACTTGTAATTTGGCATCTTTGTATCTTTTCCTATGTTTTCATTCATCCATTCCTACAGTACTATAAGACAAGTTCCAAGGTCGTATATGTAAAGAAATACCACGTTATATTTTAAGAAACAAAAAAGCATGCAGAAAAAAGTAAATAGCTTAAGAGTTATGAACCCATGCAAGTAGGGCATGCCCTCTATTCAGATTTACAAAGGAAATCGGTTTGTACTGATCACCTTCCCTCGAGCAATTTTGTTAGAACCTTAAGAGGAGGGTTATTTGGAGTGCCCCATATCAATGGGGCTTCTATGAGCAAAATTGCAAACGTTTTTAGACTATGATGATCAAAATTCCCCAAGTCTTCATTGTGCAAGCAGCTCCAGTGGCATTTTAATTGCACAACTTCTTTATTTATGTGGCTTGCCATAATTTCCCTGTTTTTATGAATATGTTCATCAGAGTTGCCATATTAAGATCCTGGTTTTGCTGTAACTCTGCATTGATGACAATCTCAACTTTTTCATATTTTCTATCAGTTTCATGAAATTCGTTGATATAAACCACCAACAACCCTAAATTTCCTTATCTGCCCTCAACACTAGTACTAAAACTGCTCCAAACAATCAAAAACATCAAAAATGTGCTGGCACATCTTTCATGAGCAATCTCCTCTGTTCATTTCCATCCACTGACTGAGAATTCTACACCATAAATCAGATATTGGTTAAGGAACTAATTACAGGACATCGATAGCAAGGTATAAGCAATTGCAATAAAGAAGAGCAAAATAGAGTGGCCTCTAACTTCCTGCAGCCAACTTCCAAATCAGGTATTGTTAAGCAATTAATTACAGGACATCGAGAGTAAGATATAAGCAATTGCAATAAAGTAAATTTCCAGTTACAGAGATAACTCCCAGATTATATATTCTTCAAGAGTGATGTGTACAAAATACCATGCGATGTTATTAGCGCCAAAGATGGCACCATTTCCAACTAATTTGCTACACATTTGTGAATCCAAATGTATGAAACCATGTTTGCAAGACAAAACTTACAAATTCCTTTGGCGTTTACTTTAGATTATTAAGTTTCCCAGTTACATTTTAATGTCCAATGATAATAAAGTAGAGGCCAATAGCTGGCTCAGATTAGGAATACACAATTTCCACAATCAATCAGTAAACATATCCATGGATTCCTTTTCCTTTACCAGACCTTCAAAGAATAAAAGCAAACCTAACTCCAATAAAACGAGTTTCCACGCCTGCACGATGCTCTGCAAACCTTCTGAAGGCAATAACAGACCAAAGGAAAGATTTCCTTGCAGAAACATAATAACATAACCAGTAAAGAAGGATTACAAGATAAATATCAAGCCCATCTGCTCCAGCTATTGCATCATGTCTGGGTTGAAGTTAAGAGTCTCCCTCCAAATGAGCTCTTTTATATGTTCCTCAGTGAACGAGGGCTGTTCAAAATCAAAGTTGAAAGGAGTGGGGCAGCTGGGTTCATCATTAATGTCATGCAGACTTGCCAAGTAAGGGTGACTCAAGGCTTCTTGAACTGAGAGGCAACACAATAATAACATATAACATGATTCAGTTGAAGACGTTTCAAGAAAATGTTAAAACTAAAATCATATGGCACAGTTTCAATAATAATAATTATTATTCGCAAAAAAACTAACGCTATCATGGCACATCTGAAAACAATAATAACTAACCAATTATAACAGTTGACAAGTAATATACCTGTAATGCGCTTGCTTGGATCAAATACAAGCATTTTTTCAAGTAAATCTACAGCTGCCGGAGCCATGTTAGGAAATTTCTGAGAAAAAGGTTGCTTAGGAAACTGTGGAAGTTGCCTGATGTATCTTCTAGCATTGTCACTCCGTAAAAAGCCAAGATCAGAGTCATCTGGTGAACCAATTAACTGTTAAGAAACCGAACACAGAAGAAATCAGCATCTGATGATTCAGGACAGGCAGAGCAGCCCCTTTCGATCTGTATCTCAAATTGTTATCAATGACCATCAAATAATTTATGTTTCAAGCATAGACTTGCCTGTGCTCTTAAAAGTAAGAAAGAATGAATTAGCATTTACCTCAGTGATGAGCCTTAATTGCTGAACATAATCTTTACCAGGAAACAAGGGTTCCCGCTTTAGTATCTCCATAAAAATGCAACCCACTGACCAGATATCAATGGCTGCTGTATACTCAGAACAATTCAATAGTAGTTCCGGTGCACGATACCAGCGAGTAACAACATACTCTGTCATAAAGTCTGTTTCTGAAGTAGTCCGTGCAAGCCCAAAATCACATATTTTTAGGTCACAGTTTGCATTTAGAAGCAAATTACTGGGCTTTAAATCTCTATGCAGAATATTTGCTGAGTGTATGTACTTAAGCCCTCTCAATAGTTGATATAGGAAATACTGCAAAAGGACGTCCATGTCAGGATGCATGACCATGTTGACTATTGACGGAAAATGCAGTTGACAAGTTGTAATGGATATTTACTTAACTTCCTATTAGATAATGTGCTACCAACACCCCATGGCTAATAGTGGAGATCCTTATCCATGTTGAAATAATGTAACTGCGAAGAGCATTCTTATTATTATTGGATTAAATCCCCATTGAGGATTAATCATGTCATTATTATTATTATTGTTATTAGATTAATCCCCATTGTGG
>JZKD02S1674480.1:212143-225635 GCA_000966675.3 Picea glauca
CCAGAATTAATTAAAGGTGGGTTTACCCACCCAGAGTGAGAGGTTGGCCCTGCCAGTTGTGACCTTTCACACGTGCCAGTCTTGTATAAATAAGAGGCTAGTGCCTCACTTCAAATACACAACTCACTTGCTCATTTCTCTTATGAGGCAAGCTGCAATTATCAGAGAGGAGAAGAAGAGTGGCGCATCTCTTGGGGAGGACTTTCTGTATTGGTTTGAGTTATCTCTTGAACATTGTATAAGCTATTTATGATAAGGAAGTTTTTGCTGGGTTTTCTTCCCCTAAAGGGTTTCCCATGATAAATGTTGTGTCTCTTGTGAATGTGTATTTCTCAGTGATCTTGTTCTTATTATGCTCTTATCTATTGAAATGCAAAGAACTATAATAATGGCATAAACATTAACAATCCACTTCAATATTAAGACACTGCAAATGTATTATACTTATCCAGAGTAGCCAAATATTGAAAATACTGATAAAGCAAATCTCATGCTCAAAGCAAACATGGCTTCACAAGAGAAAGTGGACTGTTTGCAAATGATAGCTAAAATGTAAGCCTTGGTACACTGAATTTGCTTTGGTTGAAATATGAGTGACTCTGCCAGCTGAACAATTATTAAACAACATCTCAGGACACTGCAACCAAGATGCATTGATAATTATGGCATACAACTCAGGTTACTTTCTTTCGTTTTAGTAAATCAACACTACGATACCATAAACCAACAATCACTGTTCTGAAATTTAAATCACCACAGTTTAAAACTTACAAATAATACAAGTAGCACACTATCCTTCAAGCAAAGGTGCCAAACCAAAAGAGGAGTGGACCAGCTTGAATGTTTAGTGGATATAAGTTAGTGCAATTTTCATTTTCTCAATTGCAAGTGGCACAGGTTCCCTGTGACTTTGACAAGCTAGATCCCTAAGTCTACAACTTCTAATTGACAATTGGATGCCAAACTTTCCAAATAATTGGCTTCTGATCCCAGTCATTTAAGAAAACAAATCAACTTAAAATTTCAGTGGGCAGTTAGCAGCACAGAAGACTACCATCTGCAAAGATTAGCCCCAAAAATTATAAAATATAACAATAATTTCATAATAATGCCAAAGTTTGAAATAGCTTTGTTGATTCAAGAAAACCCCTAAATATAAAATATCATTTTTGGAATTAATTGCGTAGAGCAAGTTATTAATGCATGACACATCTCGCATGAAAATTAGTCATGAATTGATCATTTTGACTAATTTTCATGGGAGATGGGTCATGCATAGATGACTTAGTCTACACAATTAACCCCAAAGAATATATTCCATATGTTGGACTGCAAAAGCTCACCGCTTACCCTAGATATAGTTGTAACAACACCAAAATCACAATGCAAAACCAAACAAGATTAAGAGTTTAATTCACTGAACCCCACAATGGTTGTGATCTCTTTGCATCAATAATGTGACCAAATTTTGATTGAAAACCTAGAAATGTGTTTCATAAATATCAGGAAATCCTTCCTAAATTGCTTTGTGCTGTGATCTACAGCAGATTTGACTAGAGCTCCAAGAAAGCCCAACATTGGCTTGAACTGGAACTGGACTTTGGACCTATGTTGCACAAGATTCTGAAACAGGGAGGACATGGAACAAATGTCCAGAAATTTCCCCACAAATTCCCAGGGAACAGTGAATAATATATATTTAAAAATTTTGAAAAATTCTTAAAAAAATCCAAAATATAAACAAAACTACCTAGGAATTCTCAGATCTCCCCTGAAATTTTCAAATCTTCAACCCAGCAGTCTCCACAGCTTGAAAATGGTTGCTACTACTACGGATGCTCTAAAGGTGAAAAAAATGATAGAAAGCTTGCTGGTTCTCTTCTATGCTTAGCAGACCTAAATCAGATTTCCTCTTGCCTCCAAAAGCAGTGAAATGGATGAAAGCTCAATGAAGGGAGGGGAATATTTTAGTAAAAACCTAGGTTTCTTTCTCTTTTTTGGTGTTTTTCTTTAATTTATTCTTAGCTATCATGCCAAGTTAGGTCCACGCTTGGCTGACTAAGCAATGAAACGGGCTGGTTTCAGTCCTTGTATGGAAGCCAGCAGGCCAAAGAACGTCTGGGCCTCTGCAGCCTGTCAAGGAGCATCTACAGACTGGGAATATTCCCAAACCTGGTCGGCATTGTTCCCAATGCAATTCCCATCCAAATGGAATGTTTTGTAACCGTCGCCAAGCTACCTGAAACACAGGAACCTTGGGTACGGGGTGGGGATGGGTTCCCGTGCTACACTGTTTTGGACCAAAGCACCTGAAAGATTCTTAGACAAAAATGTGGGGCTCTTCACCAAGTCTTGTAATTTTCAAGAACTACTACCCAACTTTTGAACTTGAAAACGAAAAACCAAAGTTACCAGAACCGGACCGGTTGTTGAACCGGTCGACCCAAAAAACCGGAACCAGAAAAAAACCGGATCAAAAAACCGGTCACTAAAAATACATCAAATATTCAAATTTTGAAAAAAAAATACATATTCATGTGCATCCATGTGAATCCAAACCAGTATACAAAAATTTGCAAAGTTTCTCATATATATATATATATAACAAGTAACATTGTATAAAACCAAAATAGCACTAACAGTAAGTGGTAAATGCACTCCATAGTCATATGAATATCTGGATTCTGAATCAAAATACATCATCAAAAAGGCTCTAAATGGCCTATAAAGTCCAAAAATAACTCTAGAGTCTAGGCTAGAGGCTAGAGAGTAGAGACTACACAATCTAATAGTCTGAATCTGCATACTGAAACTCAGACTCAGAGGACTCGGACTTGGACTAAGACTCAAACTCAGAGTCATCATCTACATCCTCAACATGAGTAGACTCAACCGGGGGATTCCGAGCCTGGCTTGATTCCCCTGGTCCAAAAGGCAAAGATACAGTTGCAACATCAGTGCACACATTCTCTTGATGTGTCTCGGGATCCAAATCCATCCAGGAAAGGTATTCATTGTCAAAAGTTGTTGGCTGAGTCTTTCTTTTTTCTTTTTTTTTAAATTTGCAAATCCCCACTTTTCCGGCCATACAGAGGCTGTACGAATAAAATTAATTAAAAAAAAAAACCGGCTCCATACAGGACCTGTCAAAAGCGGTTTGAACCGGTAAGCCCTGTGAACCGGTCGGACCGGCCGGTTTTACCGGTTCTGGTAACACTGGGAAAAACTGAAAACTGAAAGTGGTGCTTCTATTCATAAGTTAACTGCAAATTGCAAAAGCCATCTGCATGTCATAATATAGTACCGTGCATCTTAATATAATAAAAATTACCACCAGGTTTAGTATCTATTCCACTCCCAGTGTTAATATTAACTAACTTTTTATAACCTACAAAGTTCTTTATAGCCAGGACTCTGCTCACTGAAATCTGATTTAAAATTTAAGTTTCTTCTTCCACAACTGTATCACAAAATTTGGAAAACATAGGTCTAACTATATTTATGATATCCCTCACCAAGTAAGGCAAAATATGTATTTACATGTTTAGCTGGCATGCTTCAGTAGAGTAGAGTACTTATTAATGTGGAACAAAACCCCATCATAGGGATATGCCACCATAGTAATAGCTTGTATTACATCACATAGATAACAATCACAAGCCAGAGAGGGCCCACAAGACATGACACTGATACCACCAGTGATGTTAATAGTAAATACCACAGTGAGGGAGGATGCCATCACATCAACCCAAGGACTTACACCCCAAAGACAACTTCTGGATTGGCAAAGCTTTTGGTGCAGGTAATGCCTATGTATTTACATGTTTAACTAGCATGTTTCAGTCGAATAGAGTACTTATTAATGTGGAACAAAATCCCATCATATGGATATGCCTCTAGTAATATCTTGTAATACGTCACATAGATAACAACCACAAGCCAGAGAGGGCCCACAAGGCATGACATCGATAGCCGCTGATGTTAATATCACAATGAGGGAGGATGCTATCACATCAACCGGAAACCTTACACCCCAAAGCCAGTTTCCAGATTGTCAAAGCTTTTGGTGCGGGTAATCCTTCATAAACCCCACTTTCACTGTTACTTAAAAAAAATAAAGTATGTTTACCCTGATAAGCTTTTCTACATCTGAAATTATCCTAGTTCATGGTACCTCCAAAATTGAACAACTATAAGGAGGCTACAGCCTGATGCCTAAATCATTGATATACTCCTGCATATAAGTTGTAGAAGTTGCTTACCTATACCTATGGAAAGAGTATAATGTAGCATTAACAATTTAAATATGCACCTGAAGAGAAGCTGCAAAGAGAGATTGTTTTCACTGACCAAAGGAAGAGTGGTATAAATGTAGTTCAATGATGTGAATGTGAAACAGCTCAGTGGTAGAAGAGAACAATAGTTTAAAACTTCACATCTTTTCAGTACTAACTTCATCTGCATTGTTTTCTTTTTCAGTTCTGTTTCCACTCTTTCAGAACATGATTTAAAATCAAATATCCACTCACTAAAAAGTCACATAAATAAGTCTCTTCATGAGAAGCAAATATAAACTAAAATACCAATTATAAATGTTCATAATATATGAACTTGCTAATATACTGCCCAGAACCAAAACAAGTAGCAAACCTGACAGTGATCCTCTGTTAACGGTTGAGTGGAGCGTATAATCTGGTAGAGATCTGTATCCATGAGCTCATACACAATATAAACATCATTGAAATTTTCTCTCTGAGGTGGCCGAATGATGTCTTTAATTGCAATAATCTGTACCACAATAAAAGAAACTGTGAATAACATTATTCTGAAGAAATGTTAGAAAAAAATAGAGGCTTCTACCATGAATACAATTTTCGGTAAGATCTTTGAAATATCACCCCAGTTGAACAACAATAAGCTTATTCATTTACATACGAATGTGAAATGGAACTACCATGAGTAGGATTGGAAGTCCTTCAGAATTAAACAAACTGCAGAGGACAACTTGCAATATGACAATAGTCACAGAAATCCACAGAGAAATTTATCATATACAGTTCACCACTGAAAGAAGCTTAGACAAATAACCCAATGACGAACAAAATTACAAAGTTAAATTTAAAGAAGAATTAAAATTTAAGAGAAAAAAAAAACAATTTTAGAGTCATGGTAGGAGACTGAACTTTTAAGGTATTTGGGAACAGAGGAACAAAAGGACAAGTTTTAGGGATGGCTGGAAGGTACCTCCCCAATTTCCAGGCTAAATGGGAATGTGGACAGAAAATATATAATACCAGTGTAGATCCATCTTAACTCTGGATCTATGCACCGAGAGGGATCAAAAAGAAATTGAGATGCAAACCCTTATGTGCTTTAAAAGATCCAAGTTAAAAAGAATCTACGCTGGTGTGCGTATGTGTGTATTAATTAACACATTGGATTCTTTTCTTAGATTTTCTTTTTTACATTATGATTTATATATATATATATTGATTTATAAGGATAGATGGTAGACATCTTATCCATATTGGATTGTTATTTTTTTTACTTTTTAAATATGATATTTGGGTCGGTTTGTGCAACATGTCATGTCAGTGTTAGGCATGGACATTACACATCTCCCTCATACTGGACTGTAGAATGCACCACGAGACAGCGATAGGCATGGACATTACACATCTCCCTCATACTAGGCTGTTGAGTTGCACCTCGCTTCTCTCGGTGCAACAAGTTATTAGGAATTAAATATGTAAAAGCCTAGACAATAAAAATTTTAAATGCAAAGTAAATGAAAGAAATTAAAGTGCAAACAACTTATAAACATAATCAATGATCATATTGAACAATGCCACTTCAAACATATATCAATACATTCATGATTCCATTAAATGATGATGACAAATGTTGGTCTATTGATTGATATTTAATGAAAAATCAGTAAGCAGATAGTCCAAAATGACAAAAATATGCACTCACCACTCATACTAGATAGCATAAAGCTATGCTGCGGGAGAGCACACCCCCCCCACCCTCACTCCTGAATCACGCTCCCAGAGGGAGCATTCAGGAAGTGCTCTTGGGAGCACGCTTCCTAAATGCTCCCTTCTAGGAGAGTTTTCAGGGAGCACGCTCCCTACTTATAATATAAGCTCCCTGCCCATTTAGGGAATGCTCCCGGAGCGCTCCCTAAATGCTCCTGGGGTACTCACTGGAGGGAAAAAAATGCTCCCGGAGTGCTCCTTGATGCTCCCGCGCAATGAGGCATTCTTGGGCGATTTGTCCTCCTTTGTGGGTGTTTGGGAACCAAGACAAGGTTCCAAATGGACTCAAAAGGTATGGCTAGGGTTTCTTAGGATTAAAACACTCACTCCATTTTTCTCTCATTCTATTTATCATTTCACTCATCTTTGCTAGGAGGGTTTTGAGTGGGCCTCTTGCTAGTTCTTGAGGAGATTGAAGCCTACTATAGGGAGATTGGAGAGCTTGGAAGGAACATTAAAGGCTGCCATAGGGAGATTGCAGAGCTTGGAAGAGAGATTGGAGAGCTTGTAAGGGAGATTCAAGACTGCCATCTGTGAAAGCTTGGAAGGGAGATTGAAGGCTGCCATAGTCATATGCAACCACCATTGGAGAGCTAAAGAGGTAAGCTCTTAAGCCCATTCTTGTTTTTTTTTTAATTCTTGTTTGTTTTTTTTTAAATCCATGTGTTGTAAACTAGTATATTATGCTATGTTGAATATTTGAATGTTTTCTTCTCCTACTCTTTCCCATTTCTCCCCCATCATTCTATTGCAGGTAGCAAGTTATTATCAACGTTCAACAATCATGATGGGTATGTCAATGTGGTATGCCATTTTGGTTCCATTTTCTATTATGATGGTGCTGTTGGGAGTCGAAGGACATCAAAATACCCATGATAGTGACGAAGAAACATAAGTGGACAACAAATACCATGGAGAGGAGGAAGAAATGGAAGGGGATGATGAAATTGAAAATGATACTGATACTGATGATATACAAAAACCCAAAGATATTTTAACATATTTGTGGAAGTATGTGACAAGGCTTGGGGGAGGGAAAGGGGGTGGAACCACAAAATTTACATGCCCATTGCCACCATTGTCATAAAACTTACACAGGTTCCTATACCCGTGTGAGAAAGCATCAATGTGGCTTATGCATTGGGATGAAGGTAAGACTCTAGGAGTCATAACCTGTGTGCAAGTGCCACCCAAAGACAGAATCAAATACCAAAGGGAATAGGAGGCAGCACAAAACAAATCCAAAAGACCTAGGGTTGAACATGAGAATTCACAAAGAATGGTCATTGGTCAATCTGCATTCCCCCATGCTAGTGGATTCTCGCCTTCGTCTTTAGGGCGTAGAACACTATCAGATTTCCTTGGCCAAGGTTGTAGAGATGATGTGGATGCAAAAAAATTCATGTTTCTCTATACATATGGTATACCATTCAATGTTCTTCGCTCACCCTATTGGAATGAAATGGTACAAGCCATCAATGGTGCCCCTAAAGAATACAAGAGTCCCGAGTATAACAAAGCTAGAACCTTGTGACTTGACAAGGATGTTAAAATTAGCAGCATCAAGAGACATTCTCCAATGAGAGGCCTTAAGTGGCCACCATGAAGCTAGCCAGGGAGATTTGGAGAATCAACCAATCTTGTGAGTCATGGCAAGAGTCAAGGTGAACGTACAAACCTTGTGAGCCAAGACAATAGGCAGGACGAAGGAGACGCCGCAACAAACCTTGTGAGCCTAGTGCAAGAGTCAAGGTAGAGTTTGGCAAGAGTCAAGACGAACGTACAAGTCCTGTGAGCTAGACTGATATGTGGGATGACCTCCTAGTCTTTGCTGTGAACTTCTAGGAGTTGGCCACTCTTAGTCTTACTTTAGCATATGACCAAGTAGGAGAATCAAATGAGCACGTGGTATAAAAGATCTTTCCTCTATTGATGTAATGATAAGAAAGTGAGGACCATGTAGATTGAGAGAAGGACAAGATGTGCTTGCTAATGTTGTAATCAGTCCAAGAGACTAAGGTTAAAATGTTAATGGAGAATTAAAAGGCTAAAAGCCTAAGTTGTAATGTTAGGTTATTATAAAATGTCATTAAGAAAAGGGGGGGTGAATTTTATGCCTAGACATAACAACTTAAAGTGATGACCCCTTGGGTTTTCTAGAAGCTTGACTAAATCAAATGAAAGGACAAGGTTTGGCTTCTAGAAGTTCTACTTAACCTAAGAAGATAAGATTCTTCTAGAAGTTGGACTTAACCCAACTCGAAATCAAATCAAGATTCTTCTAGAAGTTGGACTTAACCCAACTTGAAATCAAATCTGGATGCTTCTAGAAGGCTGAGATAAACCATAAAAGGAAAAGAGAGGATCATTTGCTACATACAGTTCATACACAGTTCAGATCTGCAGCAATTTTCCAGCACTCGACGACTTGTTTATTTTGCTCATATCTCAAGCTACAGGTGGTTTGATCCAAGTATCAGTAGAAAGCTCTTGATCTAGGCTATCATTCTATGAAAAAATGCTCAGGGAATAATTCTGTTATTGCAGAGATCTAACAGCAAGAAAAAATAGTCCCAAAGCTGCAGAAAATTTCGGCCAGCCAAGATCTGTAGTGTTACAGGCCAAATTTGCTCCAGCGTTCTGATCAGTGAAGTTCTCCAAGGCTTGGTGAGTCAATCTAGACTCGGATATACGTGATTCTCCAGATCTATATGTAGCACAAGTGTAAAAGTCTCTAGCCGTCCTCTCTCTCTGATATTTGTACTGTAGCGCCCCATTTAGGGCTTGTACCTGCTTGCTCATTAATCAATAAGAGGAAAGATCTTTTGCTGGGGTTTTCTCCCGTATTGGGTTTCCCCAGGGTAAATCCATGTGTCTCATTGTGATCTTGATTATTATGCTACTCTTGTCTATTCAGTTTTCAGTATATTGTGATTGAAGAATTAATTGTGTTGAAAGAGAAGCTAAAAGGTCATAAATATTTGAATCAAGCTTAAATTTAACATGGTATGAGAGCTTTGGGTGTGAAGAAGCTCGGTTTTGCAGCGCTTGAGCCCACACAGGTCCAGGAAGCAGCTTGATTCAGATCTACGTAAGTCAGTTTACAGAGATGGCATCCTCTTCTATCTCAGTTCGAGCTGAAGACAGGCTAGAGGGAGCTTCAAACTTTAATGTTTGGAAGCTCAGGGTTATGAATATTCTTCAAGAGCATGAGCTAGATCAGTTTGTGACTTCGGTAGTAGAAGAGCCTACTACAAATGTAGGAAGAGCAGCCTTCAGGATAAACCAAGAGAAGGCAAAGAGGATCATCTTTGATTCAGTAAAGGACAGCATTATGTCGGTTATGACTTCCCTTATGACAGCAAAGGAATGCATGGATACATCGATCAATCTCTATGAGAAGAAGACCCCTAGCCAAAAGAGAACGTTGAAGCACAAGCTCAAATATTTCAAGATAGAAAAGGGAGAATCAGTTGCATCCTTTTGTTCAAAGATAGCTCAGATCCGTGATCAGCTATTGGTTACAGGAGTTACAGTGGATGATGATGATCTTGTCCAAACCATTTTTTATGGGCTTCCTCCATCTTGGGAGACCTTTCTCTCAAGTGTAAGTGGCAGAGAGATGCAGCCCACCTTTGAGCATTTATGGCATGACTGTCTTCAGGAAGAAAGTTGAATGGCTACTAGAAGTGATCCACCCAAAGAGGAGCATTCGGCCCTAGTTGCGAAATTCAAGGGAAGAAGGAGACCTTCCTCTCAGAAGGGTTACCAGAAGTGCTTTCAGGAGCACACCAAGGGAGCATTCAGAGGTAAAAGTTTTGACATTTCAAAAGTAAAGTGCTATAATTGTAATAAAATGGGCCACTTTGCTAGAGACTGCAGGTCAAAGAAGAAGGGTAATTACAAGAAAGGGAAGCATCATGCTTCCACTGCAGAAGATGAAGAATCCAAGAAAAGGAAAAAGGGGTCTCCTAGTGAAAAGGAGAAAAGGAAGGAATACTATTTGGTATCTGCTTTATCAGGCTCATTGACTACTGGACGAGATATTTGGCTAGTTGATAGTGGGGCATCCAAACATATGACAAGCTACAAGGATATTCTTTCTGATTTCAAGAAAATAACTTTTTCAGATCAGGTAGAGCTTGGTGATGATAGAAGCTATGAGATCAAAGGCATTGGTTCTATCTCCTTTCAGTCGGAATCCAGATCCATCTTTCATGTTGATGAGATCTTATATGTCCCCGGCTTAAAGAAGAATCTTCTATCAGTAGTAGTTCTTGAAGACAAAGGTTATGTAGTAACTTTCATGGAGAGGAAAGCATTACTTTGGCCCAAGGATGGTCAAATGAGTTCAGCCGAAGTCATTGGGGTACGAAAAGGAGGATTTTACAAAGTCCTGGGTCACTCTATATCAGCACTTGCTCATGATACAACCAACTCCAGCGATCTATGGCATAGAAGGCTCAGCCACTTGCATTACAAAGTGCTTCCAGATCTGCAAACAATGGTAAGTGGTATGCCTTCCATTTCTTCTAATAAAATTGAAGTATGAAAAGGTTGTTTGCTTGGAAAAAATACAAAGAAGTCATTTTCTAGCAGTGATAGTAGAGCTAAAGGAATTTTAGATCTTGTACATTCCGATATATGTGGACCTATGTCATCTCCTTCATTAAGCGGTTTTCTTTACTATGTAACTTTTATTGATGACTTTTCTAGAAACTGTTGGATTTATTTTCTTAAGGCTAAAAGAAAAACCTTTGAAAAGTTTAAGGAATTCAAGGCTCTCATAGATAACCAGACAGAAAAACAAATTAAGGTCCTAAGAACTGATAATGGAGGGGAGTTTGAGTCACACTCCTTTGAAGACTTTTGTAAAGAATCAGGTATCAAAAGACAATTGACAGTGCCCTATAGTCCTCAGAAAAATGGTGTTGCTGAGAGAAAGAATAGGACTATCTGTGAAGCAGCCAAAGCCATGATGTTTGACCAAGATTTACCCAACTCCCTTAGGGCAGAAGCAACAGCCACTGCCGTATATGTTCAGAACAGGTGTCCTCACGCAATCCTAAAAGATAAAACTCCGGAAGAAGTATTCACAAGGATAAAACCAGAAGTTGGACATCTTAGAATTTTCAGTTGCCCTTTCTACATTCATGTACCTAAAGAAAAGAGAACCAAGATGGAACCCTCAGAAAAGAAAGGGGTCTTTGTAGGGTACAACGAAAATTCTAAAGCTTACAGGATTTACATTCCAGGTCAAAAGCAAATAGAAGTGAGCCAAGATGTCACCTTCCATGAAGACGTTGCCTTCAGAAAGTCTAGAGAACTTCAATTGGATACTGAAACTGAAAAGCCAACCTCTCCTTCAACCGATAGCATAGATTCAGACACTCAGAGGGAGGAAACTCATGAAAGTCCAATGAATGTACCTCTGGAACCTGTCGAGACATTAGAAATATCTCTTCAAGAACCTCCTATCAAGAGAAAACCAGCTTGGTTCAAAGAGATCATGCAAGAAGCAGAAAAGATTACAGTCCCTAAGGGAACCTTCAGAGAAAGTAAAAGGCCTCACAGGTTTGGTGGCTATGTTTCCTTGGTAAGTAGCATCAATGATTCTGAACCCACCTTATTTGAAGAAGCTGACAAGTTGCAGGTTTAGAAAGACGCTATGCTTGAAGAATACATGTCCATTATGAAGAACAATGTTTGAGAAATTGTACCCAGACCAAAGAATAAATCAGTAGTCTCCTCCAAATGGATATACAAAATAAAGCATGCAGTCAATGGTAGTATTGAAAAATATAAAGCCAGATTTGTTGCCAGAGGTTTCTCACAAAAGGAAAGCATAGATTATGATGAGACTTTCACCCTAGTAGCCAGGTATACCTCCATGTTGAGATTTGGGTACCTTGGAAAGTGGTCCCCTTGTGTTTGTGAGTCTCTAAACACAAAGGGGAGACTATTGCCCTCATTACTTTACTTTATGATTCTAATTTCACTTCGACTTAGGAGATTTAAGTCAAAAGTGAAATAAGTCACTTAAGTCATTAAAGTGACATTTAATTCACTTTGTGGGTGAGTTAAAGGACATAAAGGAAACTAAGGAAAGTGGGTTTCCTCAATGAGATTTTTTGATTAGATCTCGCCCATTGATTAGATTTGGCTAGATTGGATCTAGGCCATTGATCTTTTAGGGTTTGGCCAAAGAGAGGCTAAAGGAGGGAATAGGGCAAAGATGAGATTCAATTCTTCACTTGAGAGGAGAGGAGCAAGAGAGCTCTTGGGCGTATATCTTGAGGAGGAGAAGGCGCATGAGGGTGAGGTTTGAGGAGGATCCTTAGCTTGGGTTCTAGCTTGCATGGAGAGTCTACCATGGAGGCTTGGACATCATCTTGTGTAGGGGCGCATTCCATGGAGGAGGGGTGCATATGCAGAGGAGGGGCGCTTTCTTGTGAGGAGGGCGCACATCTAGTGGAGGAGAGCTCCTCTTTCTTATGGGAGGCTCACTCTAGAGGTGTAGAGGGAGCAAAGGTGAGTGAGGGCGCATGCATCTTGTGTAGGAGCGCATTCTATGGAGGAGGGGCACACATGCTAGAGGAAGGCGCATTCTAGAGGATTGGGGGCGCATCTAGCTTGAGATAGGCTCCTATCTTGAAGAGAGGACTCATTCACTTACTTAGGCGCACTCTAGTGTGTAGAGGGCGCAAGGGTGAAGGAGGGCGCACCATTACTTGGAGGGAGGCAGTCTTGAGAGTAGGGCGCTTCATCAAAGGCAAAGCAAAGGCAAAGGCAAGGTTAAAGGCATAAGCAAAGGCAAGGTCAAAGCAAAGGCACAAGGAAAAGGGTCAAAGGCAAGCTAAGGAAGAAGGGCGCACCAAGGCAAAGGGCGTCTTGCTTCAAGAGGATAGCACGGAGGTCTTCAAGGAACTCCAAGGCATCTGAGAAGGGTTTCTATTGTAACAGGTTCACTCGTTTATGTTTTCCGTGTTGTACATTTTGCTTTGAGGCCTTCTATATACGTCTACTCCAAACTGGTTTTCCCCATGGGGGGGGGTTTTCCAGGGTCATGTTGACCAAAAACATGTGTCAATTCCATGCATGCTTAGATGTGTAAATCAGCATTTAAAGTTTTAAAGATCTAGGAGGTAGTGTTATTTGTTTTGAGTTTATTGCATGCAGTGTTTTAAAAATCGGTGAACCGAAACCGGCCGGTTTTACCAGTTTGATGGTCGACCGGTTCAAACCGGCCAATAAACTGAACCGGTAGACCATAAACCGGTCGGTTTGGTCATAAACCGGCCGGTTTGATCCCTAAAACCTAAAACCTAAGTAACAAAGAAGTACTTGGCTCATGTTTTCTCATGCAAGTTGGAGTTGTAAGGTGTTTTGGTGTGCAACTGAGGGTTATTTTTCCTTACTAATGCTATTTAAAGAGGTCCCCACCCCCTCCA
>JZKD02S1674480.1:225685-294066 GCA_000966675.3 Picea glauca
TCAAAATTCAGCAGACTTAACAGTTTTCAGGATTTCAAGATTGGCAAGATTGCAATGTTTCCACTAGATTCTATCATGTATGAGGGTATGGAACTGACATTTAATCAAGAGAACCGAGCCCTTTATGTACCTTGATGTCGGTGGCATTGATTGTTGAACTCTTTTGTCACGACCCCAGTAAAAAAGAACCCTTCACTCAAGTATAAACTCTTCTATTGAACTCTTCTCTTTGTCGTCGTGTCAGGTCACTTAGTAGTGTATGTGCACACCAACCTCCGTCTTATATACAGGCAAAGAGGAGTGGTTGAAGGGAAAGACAAAGATGTGGGATGTGTTTTCTAATAATATGGGTTTGAACAACAGTGTTGAGTTGGCATTAGCCAACTTGGATCTTAATGAACTAGTGCTAGAGCCGGCCACTTTTGATGATGGTGATCCTCTTGAGGGGTCATTCTCCAGAGTCCACATCAACAAATGCATGGATTGCATTGGATATAGGGGAGGAGGAGGAGGATAGAGGAGAGAGCAGTGGTACTGATGCCAATCTTGATGATTATGACATGGAGGACTATTGACAATCACGACTCATCAGCTATGAGATTCTTCCATCTACGGTTCTAGTATCTACCCTATGGCTATTTTGTATTTGTCATTGGCATTCCCACCTATGGTATCAGTGACTCTAACTTAGTATGTTATTTGATGTTGTAGAAGCCATTTAGAGCCTCCTTGATTATGTATTTATGTTCCGATCTCTAGATATGTATTGCACTTGGTGTCGTTTTAATATATTCATGAACAGACTTTGGATATGTTGTCTCTAATGCTTTGGAAACATGATTTAAAATCTTAAAAATATATTTTTTTCGTTAAAATTTAAATATTTTATGTATTTTTTAAAAACCGGTTCATTGAAACCGGTTCGACCGGTTCATTACCAGTTCTGGTTCCGGTTCCAGTTCAGCTTGGACCCTAGACCGGTTCCGGTGCCGGTTCCGATTTTTAAAACTATGATTGCATGTGCTAGCATTGGGATAATAAAACAGTTGCAAGGGCACCTCAAAAGGACACTTAACCACTAAAACTGTGAGCAGAAAGTACTTGACTGTTTGCTGTCCTAAATCAGCAGCAAAGGACAGTCTTGAAGATAAAACTCAGAAAATCTACACTCCATTCGGACAATCATCTCTTTGGCTTCAGTATTTGGTTGGAAATTACATCAACTGAATGCGAAAACAGCATTTATAAATGGGAGAGTAGAACATGAAGTTTTTGTGGAACAACTTGAAGGGTTTGTATTGCATAGCAGGAATTCTCTTGTATGTAAGCTGAGAAAGCGTTATATGGTCTTAAACAAGCTCCTAGAGTTTGGTATGAAATAATTGATGGCTTCCTAAAAGGCCTGGGTTTTCATAAAAGCGATGTTGATGCCAATCTGTATTTTAAGGTTACCAGGAACCAGCCTATTATATCAGTGTTTTATGTGGATGACCTCTTCCTTAGAGGAGATGAAGGTCTAATAGCTTGGTGTAAGAGGGAGCTCATATCAGAATTTGAAATGAAAGACTTGGGATTAATGCATTACTTCCTCGGTTTGGAAGTTTGGCAAAGACAGGATGAAATCTTCTTGGCACAAGGAAAGTATACAGTTGATGTATTGAAAAGATTTGGAATGCTGGAATGTAACCCTGCGACAACTCCCATGATCACAAACTTAAGGAAGCTGCATGATTCAGACACAGGATCAGACTTGGTAGATCCCACCATGTATAGGCAGCTTATTGAGTCACTAATGTATGTGATTCACAACAAGCCTGATATTTGCTATGCAGTGAGCGCATTGAGCCAGTTTATGGCTGAACCAAGACAAAGACACTGGGTGGAAGCTAAACTTTTTTTGAGATATCTCAGGGGGACCATTGCTTGCAGTCTAAGGTATACATCCAGTGGTGGTATATTTCTGCACGGTTACGCATATTCTAACTGGGCTGGAAGTTCAGTGGACAGGAAAAGTACTTCAAGTTACTGCTTCATCCTAGGGTCCGCCATGATTTCTTGGTCAAACCGAAAACAGGGATCTATTGCTCAGAACTCAGTCGAGGCTAAGTATATTGCGGCTAGTGATGCCAGCAGCAAAGCAGTCTGGTTCAGAAAGTTGATTTCAGGGTTATTTGGTGACAGGCTAGAGACTACAGTTATACACTGTGATAATCAAAGTTGCTTAAAGCTTACAAAGAATCTGGTATTTCATGACAGGTCAAAGCATATCGACATGAGATACCATTATATCAGAGACATGATCCAAAGGAAGATAGTCAAGCTACAGTACATAGCAACAAATGAGCAGGTAGCAAATATCCTGACCAAGCCATTGTCATTGAAACAGTTTGTGCACCTGAAAGGCAAGCTTAGAGTTGCAGCGAATGCCTCCCTCGTTGAGAGGGAGTGTTAAAATTAGCAGCATCAGGAGACATTCTCCAATGAGAGGCCTTAATTGGCCACCCTGAAGCTAGCCAGGGAGATTTGGAGAATCAACCAGTCTTGTGAGTCATCGAAAAAGTCGAGGTGAACGTACACACCTTGTGAGCCAAGACAATAGTCAGGACGAAGGAGATGCTACAACAAACCTTGTGAGCCTAGTGCAAGAATCAAGGTAGAGTTTGGCAAGAGTCGGGACGAACGTACAAGTCCTGTGAGCTAGACTGATATGTGGGATGACCTCCTGGTCTTTGTTGTGAACTTCTAGGAGCTGGCCACTCTTAGTCTTACTTTAGCATATGACCAAGTAGTAGAGTCAAATGACCACATGGTATAAAAGATCTTTCCTCTATTGATGTAATGATGTAGTTATGAGCAGGTGAGGGCCATGTAGATTGAGAGGACAAGATGTGCTTGCTAATGTTGTAATTAGTCCAAGAGACTAAGGTTAAAATGTTAATGGAGAATTAAAAGGCTAAAAGCCTAAGTTGTAATGTTATGTTATTATAAAATGTCATTAAGAAAAGGGGGGGTGAATTTTATGCCTAGACATAACAACTTAAAGTGATGACCCCTTGGGATTTCTAGAAGCTTGACTAAATCAAATAAAAGGACAAGGCTTGGCTTCTAGAAGTTCGACTTAACCTAAGAAGATAAGATTCTTCTAGAAGTTGGACTTAACCCAACTTGAAATCAAATCTGGATGTTTCTAGAAGGCTGAGATAAACCATAAAAGGAAAAGAGAGGATCATTTGCTACATACAGTTCATACACAGTTCAGATCTGCAGCAATTTTCCAACACTCAACAACTTGTTTATTTTGCTCATATCTCAGGCTACAGGTGGTCTATTGGTTCGATCCAAGTATCAGTAGAAAGCTCTTGATCTAGGCTATCATTCTATGCAAAAACGCTCAGGGAATAATTTTGTTATTGCAAAGATCTAACAAGAAGAAAAAATCGTCCAAGAGCTGCAGAAAACTTCAGCCAACCCAGATCTGTAGTGTTACAGGCCAAATTTGCTCCAGCGTTCTGATCAGTGAAGTTCTCCAAGGCTTGGTGAGTCAATCTAGACTCAGATCTACGAGATTCTTCAGATCTATATGTAGCATAAGTGTAAAAGTCTCTAGCTGTCCTCTCTCTCTGATATTTGTACTGTAGTGCCCCATTTAGGGCTTGTACCTGCTTACTCATTAATCAATAAGAGGAAAGATCTTTTGCTGGGATTTTCTCCCGTATTGGGTTTCACCAGGGTAAATCTCTGTGTCTCAATGTGATCTTGACTATTATGCTGCTCTTGTCTATTCAGTTTTCAGTATATTGTGATTGATGAATTAATTGTGTTGAAAGAGAAGCTAAAAGGTCATAAATATTTGAATCAAGCTTAAATTTAACAAGGGAAAGAGCCAAAATCCATGGTGCTCTAGGAAAAATTACAAATGCTTGGAACCAGCATGAGGTATCAATTGTATTTGATGGTTGGACAAATGCTAAAGGTAGGCCATTGATAAATATTATCGGTGTGTCTGCTAGTGGTGCACTCTTCCTTTCAGCCTATGACTTCTCAGATCGCTACAAGACTGGTATTAATACTGTAGAAGCCTTGATTAAAACCATTCAAGATATTGAGCCCTACAATATCATTCAAGTCATCATTAATAATGTTGCTAATTGTAAGGAAGCATGAACAATCATTGAGGATAGGTACCCCAATATATTTTGGTCAGATTCTTTGGTTCACACAACGAACCTTTTGATGCATGATGTCATTAAAACAAAGGACCATGATTATAGATGGATTGGTGCTTTGTAGAGGAAAGGGAAGAAGATGACAAGATTTATTACCAATCATACCATGGCCCACTTCATTTTCCGCAATCACTCCAAGTTCGAGTTAGTAAAGATTGCTAAGACCAGATTTGCTAGCTATTATCTCACCTTCAGGCACCTTTTGAAGGTAATAGAAGCATTGGCTAGTATGGTCTCTAGTGATTCATGGCAAGATCTGAAAGACAAGGCTACATCCGCATCTAACAGAATTGAATTTTAGGAGGTGGAGGACACGGTTCCTGATGGTCAATTTTGGCAACAGGTTCGGTATATTCTGCAATTCACCAAACCCATTACAGTATGATTCAGTTTGCAGATACAGATCAACCAATGATTGGGGAGGTGTATGAGCAGATGGACTATTAAATTTTCAGCAACCCTGCACCTAGCAATTTATTTCGTAGCAAATGCCTTGTAATAAACTTAATAAGTAGATTTATTGAATAAAAACACGGCTGAGTTTCAACGATTTACAGAAATAAATCAGCGGAAACAAAACAGGAAACCAAACACATTTGCACACGTAATTTCTGGGTAAATGCCCCTGGAAAAATCCCTAAGGGAAAACCATTACTGTGATGATTTTATTATTATAAAATCTGGGCTCTCGTCCTAGGGTAATGGCCCACCTGAGGAATAATACAAAACAGCAAGAATAACCTATACCCCTCAAGATCTATCCTTTGATCTTGTTGGCCGCTACTTCCTTTGTTGCCCCTTTCTCCCTTTCTCAAACCTTACCCCTGCACACTTGGATGAAAGTCCTTCTCCACCCAATCAATGAGATCTCACTATCTCACTCTATGTGTGTCTCCTCCTCTCACCTTCGCTGCCTTTTATAATGTTGAGTTTTACCAAATCCAAAACCCTAGATCTCCAAAGTGATCAATCGCTCAGATTAGATCTCACCAACACTTTAGATCAATGGCCAGGATTTAATTCACTAATGCCAAAAACTTAGGCATTTAATTAAATTAAACTCAATTAATTATAAAAAGGCATTCACTTTAATAATTACTTTAATAAAGTGAATTTCCCAAGTCTTGAGGGGTATTAATGACGACTTCCAAATGTTAGACACAAAACCAATGTGGAAGTACCTGTCCGATGCTACAAACATCAACATGGACAGCATGTTAGGCCAAATCAAAGACATGGTTGAGTTCAGGGATGTGATCTTGTATGATCATATCCATAAACATGTGGTCAAAAGGCGGGATAACCTGAATGTTCCACTACATGCCCTAGCATATGTCCTTACCCTAGAATATTATTCTCCAACTTGGATGGCCCAACCAGCACCTAGGGATGGAGATAAAAGAAAACCACACACAAATCCAAAGGTGCAAAATGGATATATGATTGCATTAGACAAGTTGATACCTGAGGAATAGGAGAGTGCTCAAGAACGAAGTGAATTGAGCAAGTACATCAATGAGCATGGAGTCTTTGGTAACTTGCATGCAACCAAAGATCAAGATAGGTTGAGTTCTATCAAATGGTGGAACATGTATGGCTCCTCTACCACATATCTGCATAAATTGGCAGTGAAGGTGCCTTCTCAGGTGGTTAACACCTCTTTCGCAGAGAGGTGTTGGAGCACCTATAGCTTCATCCACAGTGTAAAGAGAAACAACTTGAATGCAAACCATGCATAAAGCTTAGTTTATATGCATTACAACTTGAGGTTGTCCCATTATTGTGATGCAACGGAGAATGATAATTCTAAAAGAGATGTGACTTGGGACAACAATCCAGAGGAGACTAATTTGGAGGATGGAGCAATGGTTTTAGAGTGCTTGGAAGCTAAACTTTTGGGTGATCATGATGGTTATCATATTCCTGGAGCAGACATGCCACCTCCATCCACTAGCAGGGTTCCAGATAAATCAGTTTTGTCTTTATCTTTAGATCATCCATTGTCACATGAGAGCCATTCAGCTTGTGGTCATGTTCCGCGAACACTTCCACCTACTCCTACTCCTCTTCTTCAAAGATCATGGTGAAAGAAACTAGATGTTTCTAGTGGCAAGAGGTAAACTTAGTGCATAGTACTTACTACTTACTACTATATACTAGATCTCTTTTTCTTTTTCCTATTTAGAAGTAGACTCTATGGCTTATTTTGTAAACATTATATGATAGTTTACCTTTGAAGTTTGAACTATTGACTGAATTTTACAACTCTTTGGTAATGAATATGATGCTCTAGAGTCTATTTCATTTTGTGGTTGATGTTGTCTTTTACAATCTGTTGATGACATTTTTTTATGATTGATGTTATATGTGTACTAAATGGTCGATGCTTTAATGATCATCACTAATACAATAGTTAAATGATCTTAAATCTATGTGTTCATGTTTTTTTCCATTGATTCGACATTCTGCATGTTTTTTTATATATATGCATCAAAATATGTTAAAATGTGTATTATATAAAAAATGCTCTAGAAACGCTCCCACTCCTAGCTCCCAACAGCCTTGGCATAAAGGTCAATATAATCATAGATGTGTAATCTTAAAGCTTAAATTCATAAATTACAATTTTCTACTTCAAGGATATCAAAGAATGTCTGGACTTACTAAATTTGGCTTCAACATCTTCACTGCCCTCCAATATAGTGTCATCTAATGGCACACCAACCAAGCCTATAAATGAACTTGAAGTACTCTCCCCATTAATTTGTGAAGCATATTCACTGTTATATCATGTTATCCATGATCATATACCATGAAGATTATTTCAGCTTGAAGATCGGGGCCCAAGCAGGTTGCATTTGAGGAATTTTGGCCTTAGAGCCAAGATGTTGGCATTTTGATGGATATCGGATTACTGATTATCACATTTTTGTTGGGAGCTTGCATTTTTCACATGTGGAATGTTTGGTGCTTTGGTGGGGTTTTGCTTAGCAAAATACACATTTGGATTGTCCGCCTAGCACATGCATTGAGATGGAAACTCATCAACTAAGAGTTTTTTGTAAGTATTATGGTTCATTATTTGATTTAATTGATCAATGAGGTGATACAATGGTTTTCCTAGCGTGGGTTCTTGAATATGTTGGAAGGGAACACTCATCAACTTAGGGGTTCCTAAGTTTTCAGTGTGATTAATTGAGTTTCTACACCCTTTGGCACTCTTTTCTATGGCACTTACCCTGGGATTATTTCCACCGATGCACATTCTGCTAGGGCACCATCATTCTTTGGTGACATTTGATGGTTATATATGGTCAAACCTCCTTCATACACATTTTCTTAAGGCACACTTGTTCTCTTGCCCATGGCTTGATATGAGTTCACATGATGATATGTGGTTTGAGGGGACTTCATCCTTGTATTGGAGGAGGTTCCATCCTCCTGCAAATTCTCCTAGGTCATTGACTCATGGTTCGAGGAGTTTAGTGACTCTTGCACGTGGATCTATGCCTTTGAACATGCTCCTAGGTCATCCCTCTAAGCTCTCTCATAGGTTGTTATAACAACCAAAGTGGACCTTGTTGCACACATTTCTATTATATTCCTTGAGGGACGAGTTGGTTATTGCATTAGAGAGAGCACTCTAACTACCATTCCTATTTTTGGTGTGTGGTTGGCTTCTAAAGGTATTGTTGGTACATTTATTAAGGGAGGTAACAACTAGTATTGGCATGCTTTCCTAGGGTGCACCTACTCAAGGAGTATTTTATTGTTATTTGGCCTGGTCAATGTGGTCCTCATTGCACATTTATCTAGGGAACATTTGTGGAGGATTATTTTATTGATTTGGCTCTAGATCTAAGGAGGCATAACCAACTACCTTGGCACACTTCTCAAGAGCGCACTTCCCCATGGACTATATAATCTTGCTTAGTCAATGTGGTCCCATTGCACATTTCTCGAGGGCGCACTTTCTCATGGAGTATTTTATTATTATATGGCATAGTCAATGTGGTCCCATAACCACCTATTGCACTCAACCCAAGGGCACACCTCTTCTAGGTGATATTTCACATTATATTGTTGGTTAAAGCACCTTCTTGGAGAGCGCCCTCTTTGCAGAAGATTGACACTTGGCATTTTCACAATCTCAAGGAGCATTCTTCTCTCTTGGAAAGTGCCCTCCTTCCTTTGACTTAGCATATATCAATATTTTATTGAAGGGGGTTGTTGGAGGTTAGCCTTGAAGGGTGTTTCAAAGGAGAAGAGGACAAATGGCACCTTGCATGGGCTTGCATCAACATGTTGCTTGAGGATAAAGACATGTGGCACCCTCATTTAAGTAGCCACACTATTTTATTATTCTATAAGGGAGTTTTTCTTTGGAGAGCCCCCTTCATGTTTTATGCCAGTATTTTTCTTGGAGAATAAAGTGGATCTAGGTTCCAGTAATAATATTTTATTGTATGAAAGAATGAGCTCAAATCTATATAAGGATTTTCTCTCTCCATTTTTGGGATGTTTAAATTTGGGGAGATTTCCCCTTGGAGCTTAGTTGAATATCTTGAAGGCAATGAAAGTAAGGATTATCTTTTTCCGCATATCTGTTTGGACTCGATATTGCCGAAAACTAATGCTGGAATTTGCTTGCATCAAATGTGACAAGAAGGGATGAATATGGGTAACCTTGTTCTTTTCTTTGGAAGACTTTAATTGTGGTTCAATCCCCCTTTGAAATCTGTGTCAATTAGTATCTTTATTCTTAATTAAGAATTGGCTGCCATTTACATTCTGTATTGGTAAATACACCCTTATGCATGTTTGGAATCTCTCCTAAAATCAGGTTTTCACAAATTATTTTCTGTACTAGTGGACAGCAAGATAGGGTTGTTTGTGGGTTGTTAATCCCAGCTGCTTTCACTCCTAATCTCATCCGAAAGAAGCTCATAGTTGCTACCCTTCCTAGTTTGTCCTTGACTCCACTTGCCCAATGGATTTACACTAGTCTTTGTCCACCCATCACTTTATAAAAATCCATATTAAAAATTTTGTTTTTTCTAAAGTTAACTTCTCCATTTGACCTTGAGCTTCCATTTGCATAACGTTAGCAATCCTAGTCTAGGGATACCCCCCTTGTGCCAAAGCAAAGCCGACCTGAAGTGAGAGAGGGTGCTACTGTGGTGATAGTGGGTAGGCCCTCTTAGTTCCTCCAAGGTGTTGCTTGTGCTTTAGGACTTTATCACAAGAACTAAGGGTTTGGGTGGTAACATATCCCACTGTGTTTTAGGTAAGCTCCCAAGTTTTTTTCTCTCTTAAAGGTAAGCTCGTTCCTCTTAATAGAGTGGATAAAACAATAAATGGAACAATTCCTTTTAGCAACTAAGGAATTTGCAACCCACGATAACCAACGCATAGCAAGTTGTCAATCTCTGAAATTTTGTCCTTAGCATCCTCCACTACTCCACTGTGCAATGGGATTCACTAGGGCCATACTTATATCCTCCCTTGCAATGTTTATGTATGTAGGGTTACTTATCTTCACTTCATCAAGATTCAGGGCAACAAAACTTTAATATGGCAGCAATAAACCCTTCTTTCAACTCAACTTCGCCTACTGGTGCGACATTGACATGATTCTCCAAATACCACCTAGGATTAATTGCATGAGTAGCCATATGAAGAGGGGTGCTTAGCTTGTTCCACCACTTCTCTAAAAAAAAGGGTCTCTCTAATTAATGAGCTTTACTTTGCCAATTATGCTATAAATTGCCTCATATATCTCCCCGAGACAAGGGGAACTTGAATCCACGTACCTCATCATCTCCATTCCATTATTGAAGATGTGAATTCCACCAATCATATCCAAAATCCTAAGAAACATGATTCGTTGGACAGGTTTTATGTGTCATGACTCCCTATGTTTGACAGGAAGGTCCAATGAGTACAACGCGTGTGGGAGACATGTCCCATGCCAAACACATGTCGCACACGTAGGTCCCATGTGTCCAACACTCGAGGCACCAAAAAAATTCAAAAAAAATCAAAAAAGGTTTGTCATAGCTTCTCAATGTATCAAATAGTGTGTGCCAACATGTCCCAACATGTGCTTGAGTGGTGCAGAGCGGAGCTATTGGCATATATGCACACCAACCTTCATCTTATATGCAGGGCAAGGAAAGAGTGGCGGAGGGGAAGGACAAAGATGTGGGATGTATTTCTTAATGATATGGGTATGAGATGCAAGGGGACGAGATATGTCCCAAGACTCGTCATTCATGAGATTCTTCTACAAATCTACACTATTTTGTGTTTGTCATTAGCATTCCATCTATTTTACAATAGTATATTAGTATTATATTTCAATTTCATGATTTCATCTTATCTGTGTAATACATTTTGACGACACTAATGAGAAAACTATAGAACTTTTAACTCGTGAGTTTATGGTTCTATTATCGATTCTATATTTATGATCTCAAGTTTTTTCTTATGTGTTTGATCATTTAATGTAGTTATATTATCTAAATGTTGAAAAAAGTTATATCTTTATGCATATATTTTATTTTTGTAATATATATATATATATGGAAGATGAACAAGATCTAGACTACGAAGAAGATCCAATGGATTTAGGTGGAGAATCGTCGATCTTTCCTACTCAAGACGAACTCTTTTGTTTATGGAGAAGGAATGGAGGTTTTCAACGTGTTGAGGTGGTTGCGAATGAAACCCTAGTTTCAAGCCAAGGTTCCATTGGTTGCAAGGTTTTGTCCAAGGACAAAGGATCCAAAGTTTTGGGCTTAGAACACCCTTGGCCTAGATATTTTTCACCACCACATGGGAGCTTTCAATGGACATATCCATTAAATCCAAAAACTTTGGAAATTAAGGTTTTAGAACCCACTGCAATTGGTGTCAAAGGGGTGGTAAATGTCAATGGTACAAAGTTATTGGTGATAGGATAGGCAAGCATAAATGAGGTACAAAAGGTTCAATACCCAACAAAGTCAAAACCTAAGTATTTGGTGGACCCAATCTTTGAGGTAGTTGGCAGTAGAGCCAAGATTGGGGTTTCTACAACCAAATATACACCAAGAGTAGGGAGCAATTCATATTTGAACAAAGTTGGGCAAGAGCAGTTTTTAGAAGTTGAAGGTAAGGTGGGGAAAGATACAGAAGCACTATCTCAATCCAAGTCCATATCGAACCCTACAGGTTCAAAGAGTGGGGACGAAAGGGTAGGTCTAAAAGTTCATCTAGAGAAGAAAAGGAACAAGTGTGTAAAGAGGTGAAAGGGTAGAGTCAAACTTGTTCTTGGAGATGATATAGATATGAATCAAATTCTCTATATGCAAGAGCAAGCAGTGGTTGGGAATTTTTTTCGGAGGCTGATCTTTGAGAAAGCCTTGAGTGAATAGATTAGTTGGACTTGGGAGAAACCGTTAGGTTATACGTTGATGTTTTATATCCTAGATCAAGGATGCACAAAAAGCTTTTATATTTCATTATGGAGAAGTCGCCAAAAAACTCAGGAAGGGGCAATGGTTCCAAGGTCCAGTAATTCTTTCAACTAAAGGGTGGTCGCTCTATTTCAACCTACAGTCTAAGAAGATGTCAATGTAACCAGTATGAGTAAAATTGTTGATATTGCCCCTGGAGTTCTAGTTTGAGAAGGTGTTGAAGGCTATTGGTAATAGCATTGGAGATTTTTGGGGGTTTGATAATCTACCTTATCATCGGTGCAAGCTATGTTGTAGGGATTCTAGTGAGGATGGATTTCAAGGAAGCCCCTCTAGATTCTATGGAGATAAAGGTAGGAAAAAGCATTATTTTCAAACTCTAGATTATGTAAGAATTATAATTAGATACAGCTATTGTCATCAGTATGGGCATATCAAGGTTGAATGCCCCTTATTATTATCTAAAGGAGGACGAAGAAAATCGTCTAATAGAAAAAAAAACAAGAATGAATGCATAGACAAAAGTAGGGGGTAGTTATTTAATGGACAACATGTGGTACCTATGAATATCTCTAAAACTCACAATGATCAAGACTTGGAAAGGGACCAAGAGGTGAGACAACATGCAACATTGGGAATGGTGTCAAATAGAAATGGTTTGGTCACGCAACTCTTAAAAGAGCAAATTCATTCGACTAAATTAGAAAGCTTGGGCTTAAGGCACAAAGAACTAGTAAAGGAGGAAAGCACTCTTGAAATTGGTAAGTCCATTCTAATCTTGAAGCCTCATAGAAAACCATCTAATAGACAAAAATCAAGAATGAAAAGTGTAGACAAAAGTAGGGGGTGGTGTAATTAATGGACAACAGATGGTACCTATGAATGTCTCTAAAACTCACAATGATCAAGACTTCGAAAGGGACCAAGAGGCACGGCAACATGCAACATTAGGAATGGAGTCAAATAGAAATGGTTCGGTCACGTAGCTCTTACAAGAGAAAATTCATTTGACTACATTAGAAAGCTCGGGCTCGTGGCACAAAGAACTAGTAAAGGAGTGAAGCACTCTTGAAATTGGTAAGTCCATTCTAATCTTGAAGCCTCAAATTGTTTAGTTCCACTTGGTTTGGAAGTTGTGGTAGGGGCCATTGGACGAAGAACATTTAGTTAGGAATTAGATAGGAAAGGTTTGTATGTCCCCGCTCTACTCTTGTATAGTTCATGATCAGTCTCCTCAGTTAGGAGGTGTTGAGGTTTCCTTAGGTTATTCAATTTTGCATATGAGCAAGGCACCCATAATCTTAAAGTATAGTAAGTCAATTTCCAAGGAACTCGGGAATGAAGGAGAAACCAAAACTAGTTAGGTTCGAGAACAATCCAACACTTGCTCAGACCTAAATAGAGAGAGCTCTCAAAACCTAACCACTACCTTGCCTCTAAATGTTGATTCTTATCCTGTGGATAACACATTACAAACCAAAGGGGGAAGATAAAGGTAAAGATAAAGATAATTTTATTAGTGTCCAACGAGTGACAAAAAATAGGTCAAAGGGATTGCTAAGTACATCAGAATCGATATACAAGTCAGAGTGCAAGTGCAACTCCTATAAAAGTAGATCTAATCTATGAAATCAAAGGTCTAAGAACTAGAGTCCATCATCCAATAGTGAGATACAAAGATGGGAATCACAAAGAAAAAGAAAGAAAGAATCCCTGTCCAGAACTCGAATACCTAGGTGAATGTCTCGACTGTAAATGCCAGGGGAGAGGGCTCAAGCTCCCCTAATGTCATCATCCACTAATGATGAGGGATGTTGATGCAGAGACATTGTTATTCATTGACTCAATGCTCGCAATAAGGGGATCTCTCCTACCATCTGAGGCCGAAGCAAAGAAACTCCTAATGGGAGAATATCCAAATGAGTTGGGGCTGGAAGATCTTGAAGAGTGGGTTTGTGGTGCATCACTCTATTTGAAAGAGCCTACCCTCTACTAAGATCTAGAGGAGGAAGAGGAATGTTTGTTGTGAGAAAAAACCTTGTCCCAAGTATGAACGCAACACCATCGCAGGGGTCTCAAGGGAGGAGGTCAAATGTCTCCATGTGATCACATGGACCTAGAATCTAAGGTGTAGCTACTCTCTACAAGTTTGTTGGTGCCTCTGTCAGTAAGCACTAAGAAGGAAAAGGAAATCATCCTAGTGGTGTCTGATGGTTTAAAGATTTGGGGGGGAGCCTATCTAAGTGAAGAAGATCCAAGTCTAAGAGCATCCCTCATCTATAAGGCCAAGCATCACTAGCCAGATATCTAGAGAAGATGGGGAGGAAGTTCTGGGACTTCCTGAAAAAGAAATGATACCGACCTTGGATGTCGTAACATTAGCCACACCTAAAATTGAAATGCTCCTTTGTTTGAGTCTCTTGCAAATGGAAAAGTAGGCAAACCTTATCTATTAATGGAATATGGTGATCAGCATCCACCTAAAGTTGATGTGAACCAACTCAGAACTAGCCAAGATGGATCTCGTGAGTGCATCCAATGGCAAAGTGTGTAT
Source organism: Picea glauca (assembly GCA_000966675.3). NCBI lineage: Eukaryota > Viridiplantae > Streptophyta > Pinopsida > Pinales > Pinaceae > Picea > Picea glauca. The sequence goes on from JZKD02S1674480.1 coordinate 239,926, forward strand.
GATGGTCTAACAAAGAGATCGTCTCTCAATCCGTGAAATGCTCTACATAGTAGGCCATCTTGCGTTTGATACCTCAGGGTGGATCTACCCAAGTGACTTGAATGTACTATTTGTAAATATCTTCTCTGATCATCATGTTCAACACTTACTTGGTTGACATAGATGGCTAGGGGCATTCAGAGAGTATACGAACAAGGGAAGTCTAACAATCAAGATGCCCACAGAGATAACAAGCATGTAACCTCAGCATACCAGTAACAAGCATGGTGGGAGGGACAGGTCGAGACAATGACCTCTAAGGAACAATATGCCAAGTAGGGATACCATTTTCTACCAATGGCCAAATCAGCAAAGCTCTAAACTCAATGGAGAAGTGAAACAAATGCAAAAATGGCCTCGACCCAGAAGGGGTGTGCTACAAACTTTACCTGAACTATATGTTAGTTAACAATTCGACCCAATACTACTCTAACAAACCAGGTCCCCAAACCTCAAAACCATAAAAAATCGTGGGCTTAATAGCATTGTCCAAAAGGTCCATCTCGGACGAAATGTCTATAAAGTGGTGTTGAAAACATTTTTGCTCGAGGAGGACTAGGGAACCATAGCCCTTATTGATCCGAGGTTAGAGGGCCTGTCACAATCCAAATCGGGGCCTTGAAACTGGACACCCAAGTAGGTGCAAGTTGTGGTGATCTCCATCTCCACACTCTAGAAGTAGAAGTGGTAATCTGATAAGACATTCTTCCAACCATTGAAGATCTTAACTTTGGTTTTCAAAAGGTCAATCATCAGGGATTGAAATTCACAAAATCTAGATAAGGCATCTAATTGTCTTTATAGACCTTGTTATCATTTGAAGCTTGATGACGAGTGGAGATTCCACCTGAAACATTGGGCGTTTCTAAATATACTACACAATTTATTTCCAGAAAGCTCATGCATCATTATGACTAACTGTGAAAACCTTCACTCTCAAAAACCACATTTGCAACAAAGAGGAGGATGGAGATCAAGACATTGTGAAGGAGGCACCCATCACCAAGTTGGATATGCTCATGCAAAAAGAATTCCAGCGCATCAATATAAATCTTGTGTGGTGTGGGTGAGTGAGGACACCCCTACTTCACCCCATTGGTGTTCTTGATAAAATCTAACAATAATTGCACTGTGTAGAGGTAGCAAAGAACAAACTCATGGACACATAATACCAATGAGGAGCATATCTAAGATGCTAATGTCTCTCTAAGTCTCCCAAACAAGGCCTCCCTCGGAACCAAGTCAAACACCTTCCAAAAGTCAATAAATCAACAAAATATTTTCAAAGAGCGGTGTCTTGCCTCCTCTATGATGGCTCAAAGAGTGAGAATATGGTTGATGGTCTAATGTTATGGTTGAAATCCTACTTGACCATCGGCTCGAAGAAGTCTCTCATCAAGAATCTTTGATAGGTCTGACGGAGGGCAATAGCATACAACTTAAAAAAATGTGTGGCCCGCCATGATCATCTGATAGTTATTTGGATAATAGTGGGATCTTGATTTGTGAATCAAGTGAATTGTTTGGTGGGAACCCTAAGTAGATAGCATGGTTAAATAGATCACTGATATAATGGACTAATGAATTATTACCATGCTAGAAAATCTTTGCCTAAAAACCCTCCTTATCTACTACTCTACTATTGTTCATCTCCCAAATTGCCTCTCAGACAACCGAGTTCTAGAAGATGTGACAAGGACCTCACATTGCCCAAGAACATCATAAAGGGCGATCGTAGGGGTGAACATGCGCTGGGTATAAAGGTCTTGAGGTAGACTAGAATTTCAAGGGAAAAGAGTGCACCAAAATGTTTTGGGAGTGGGCATAGTGTAGCACACAATTCCAATCTCCCCTAAAATATGAAGAGTCTTTTCTTGAAACAAACGAAATAACAATGGGAATTTCAAAATTGGTGGAAAGATGTGGACTCGGCAACAAGAAGGGTTTCCTGAGAGGGATTTTTTCTCGGAGGTACCTTTTGAGGGACTCTGGCCAAACAAACCCCCTTTTGACATTTTTTCTAGGGACTCTAGACTCATTCGAAGCAGCTTAAATTGATCGCCCTCTCTCTGTTTGGGCTAGAACCCCATTTCAGCTGCGCCTAAGAATGCTCCAGTTGGTTTGCTTTCTAGCCATGAGTTGGGTAAGTTCTCTTCTCTAGATCCTTCACAGTTTTTGGTTTCTTCCCATCAGTTATCATCAAAAAATGCAAGAGTGGGGGACTCGGGGAGAGGATCCTCCCATCCCATTGAGTTTCAGAAGGACCAAGGGCAGATCCCAACCATTGGGGTTTCGGGGGAAGGGTAAAAGTCTTTTTCAAAAGCGCAAAAGTCACAAAAGTCACAGGCAAGTATCAAATTGGTTCCAAAACCCCAAAAGTTGGTGCTTGGGGATGATATAATGCTCCCACGGGTTCCGAAAATGGTGGAGACGATTGTTGTGGGACGGGTAAATGGTCAACATCTGGGGATAAATTCCCTGCGGGAGTGGGTAAACAATTCATGGTCCGGCACGGTGGATCATTTGCCCTCGATCTAGAGCCTGTCAAATGGGTGTGGTTCATGTTCTCATTCGAGTCTCTGTCTGACATCTCCAATATTTTGAAAGCCCCACGGTGCATTGACTCATCGCCAATGTTGTTGAAGAGATGGTCGCCTTTATTTGACACCAGTCAAGAAAGGATAGATGAGCTACCAATATGGGTTTGTTTGCCCGGACTCCCAGCGGAACTATGGACGCAGAAGGGTTTTGAATGTTTGGGTAAAGCCCTGGGCCGATACATGGATGCAAATATGTCTTTCACCTCCACAGGAAAAATGTCTATGGCATGTATCCTGGTTTCTATGAACATTCGCAAAGGTCAAGCGAGGGAAATTGAGTTATCTTGGGGGGACAGGTCCATCCTTCAAAAATTGGACTACGAAGGAATTCCATTCAAATGTCGTCGGTATCATAAACATGAACATAATGCCAGCGAATGTCATCTTCCTATGCGGGGGGAAAAGTACAAAGGCTCTGCGGGGTCAACCCAGAAAAAGAGAGGTGCTTCACAATTAGGGGACGCTCACTCTGCGCCCACGTCGAAGCTTGGCAGGGCAGGGCAACGGGATAGCAGGGTTTCGACTAACAAATCCACAGCGCGCCATCAGGATCGTGTCAGCTGGGTTCTTCCAAATCAATCCGAAGCGACAACAAAAATGCTTCAACAAGGCATAGCTTCTCATTTGGGTATGCCGCCTCATTTCCATCCATCTTTAAATTTCTTATTCCAATCTTTATCTTTTTTGGGTAAAAAGTGGGTTGAACCGTTGAAGGGTCTCCCTTTCTCCTCGGCGTCCCCTCATAAAACCCCCATCTTCCCCTCTGATTTACCCCTAGCCAATCTATCCTTCGCTTCTCATCCAATTTGGGGTCTCCCTCACATCCCATTCGTCCATGGACTCTTCAATTGATTCAAAGGAGGACCTTGTGGCCTATCAGCTAAGGAATAGGCACATTCTGGCACTAGGGGATATTAGCCACAAGCTTAATGGTTTGGTTATTGAACCCTTTGCCACCCACGATTGAGAAGGGGAGGGGCAAGAGGTCAAACCTTTCAAAGGCTCAGACCAGGGTTGCTATGGATATGGCAGCAGATAAACAACTTTCCATCACTGGGGCCCTTAGAGCAGCACAACCCCTGGCTGGGGTTTCCGAATGAAGATTATCTCCTTTAATTGTAGGGGTGTGGCGAGCCTAAGGAAAAAACTCGCTCTCCACAGGCTGGTGGAGTCTTCCCAGCCCGACTTGTTGTTGTTTCAGGAGACCTTGGGGGATGCAAATCAGGTGGTTCCTTTGCTAAAGAAATTGTTCAAGGGTTGGAATTTTATGGGACTAGATTCAAGGGGTCGTTCAAGGGGTCTGGTTATCGAATGGTGCTCCAAATCTATACAAGTAATCAACTCTTGGGGATTTGAATTTGGACTAAGAATAAAAGTGTTTGTGGAAGATTTGGGTAGATGTTTTTCAGTTCTCAATGTATATGGACCCTCCCAAGACTGTGTTCCTTTCTGGGACAGTCTACTCAATAAATCCTCCCTGAAAATTGAGGACCTCATCATAGGAGGTGACCTAAATTTATCCCTAGGATCAGATGAATCTTGGGGTCAAAGAGCTCATCCTGATGCTCTCACAGAATACTTCAAACATAAATTAGGGGAGGTAAGACTATTGGGCATCGCCCCTATTATACTGAGACCCACTTGGAGAAATAAGTGTGTTGGAGAGGACTTTATCACCAAGAGGATTGATTGCTTCCTTCTATCTGAACCTCTAGTGGAATCTCCACTAATCTTTAGGCAATGGGTGGGGTCGGGAGGTGAATTGGACCATCACCCAATCTTCTTGGAGGTTGCAGGTAGACCAAAGAAACCAGTTAGCCCGTTTAAATTCAATTCAGCTTGGCTTCAGGAAGAGAACTTCTTGAACCTTGTAAAGGAAATATGGGTCCATATTGGGTAGGAGGGCAGGGTTGCAATACAGTTTGCTCAAAACCTAAAAAGATTAAAAAATGTCGTTGTGGAGTGGGCTAAAAGGAAGAAGCAGATTGATGAGTTGGAGCTTATAAACATTGAAGAAACTCTTCAAACATACTATGAATCGGAGGGTGGAGGCTTCGCCACCCTAGAAACGAAAGAGGAATTGGTCGCTCTAGAGAAGGCCAAAAATAAATTGCTAGAAGCGAAGGAAGCAGAATGGCATTTAAAGAGTAGGGCACTATGGCTGAAGAATGGAGATGGGAATACAAAATTCTTCCAAGCTTATGCAAAAGGGAGGAAAATGTCTAATACCATATGGAGCCTAAAGGATGATAATGGAAGACAACACTCCTTTGAGGAATTGGTCCAATTGGGCACAAGCCACTTCAAAAATTTATTCAAAGCTGATGAACGAGTTTCCATTGATGCAATCGTGCAGCTAGCACTTTTAATTCCCCGTTTTGTAGAAGAAGTTGATAACAGGGCACTTATGGCAAAAGTCACTGAAGAGGAGGTAAAAGAGGTGCTTCATAGCTTCCAAAAGGATAAGAGCCCTGGCCCAGATGGGTGGTCCATGGATTTCTTTCTAGGACTTTTTTATTCCATTGGGAAAGACATTCTCAGGGTGGTAGAGGAGTCTCGCTCAAATAGATAGCTTTATACACCCCCCACTAAATGCTACTTTCATTGCTCTCATCCCTAAGAAGGATGACCCCCAATCATTTTAGGATTTTCGGCCCATCTCTCTATGTAACAGTATTTACAAGGTAGTGACGAAGATTATAAGCAGAAAACTAAAACCTTTCCTTTCTAAAACAATCTCACAGGAACAATTCAATTTTCTGGAAGGCCGACAGATTCATGAAGCTATTGGTGTGGCCCAAGAAACCTTAAATAGCATGAAGACTAGAAAGACTAAAGGTGGTGTGGTAAAGATTGATCTTTCCAAAGCCTATGGCAGAGTTAGTTGGTTATATATTAGGATGCTTCTCACACATTTGGGCTTTGAACTTCCTTTTATAAATTGGATCATGAGTTGTATTTCCACTGTATCCTTTGCAGTCCTCATTAATGGGGCAGCCTCTACATTTTTCTTAGCAGAAAGGGGGATGCGCTAGGGATGCTCGCTTTCCCCACTCGTGTTTTTGTTGTTTACAGAGGGACTCAGTAGGGCAATTGGGGATGCAAAATCCAAAAGTGAATTCCAAGGTATTTCCATCTCCCAAAATCTAAGGATCACACACCTACTTTTGTGGATGATGTCCTGATAATTTGTTGCGGAATGAGGGGAGATGCAGAAAAGTTATGCCATATCCTGGACCTCTTTGGTCGAGCAACTAGGATGCAGATAAATGGGCAAAAATCTACATTGTCACCCAATCTCATGGAGGAAGAGGAAATTAACACTTAAAAGGAGCTTTTCCCATTTGAATTTCTACCTTTTGATGCAGGATTAAAGTGTTTGGGATTTCATCCTAGGCCCAACGACTAAAAGAAGGAGGACTGGAGTTGGCTAGTAGCCAAACTTGAGAAAAGATTAAAATATCGGAGTTTTCATTGGCTATTCAGAGCAAGGAGACTAGTGTTGATATTATGGTAGTTGCAGGAGGTATTTACCTCCACGTGTAAACCCGATGAGAATAGAATACTCCAAGAAGCAAGAGATACCCTATTGAGTTGGCTAATAACCCTAGAAGACTTGTCGGCTCAAGAAGATAACTTATATTAGGTTATTAGCCTCCAAGAGAAGAAGTCAGCCAGAATAAATAATATATATTGAACAGACAGATACCCAGAATGAGAAGTCGGCCCAGGCAGTTAGCCAGAATTACTATAAATACAGGAGGCCAATTTTCATTATGGCAGGCAGTCTCAGAATTGCAGAGCAACACTTGTGCGCACTACAGTGCCCAGTTTTGTGCGCAAGTTTGGAGGAGAGCTGCCGGTGCAGCTGCTGCAGCTAGCAGTTGCGTTTTGGCTTGGACTATCTCTTGGCTAGGGTTTGGACTAGTTGATCAGCTCTTGTTGGTGCGTTATCCTTGGGGAAAGGTACGCTACCCCTTGTTTGGCTATCTAGCCTAGGGTTTGCTTCCGGAGTGATTCTCTGTCAAGGTTAAGGTGCTCGGAGTGTGGCTTCGGCCTATGGTTGGGTGACAATAGAGATATTGTCAATGGTAAAACGAGCACATCCATTGTATTCTAACAGGTTATGGGCCCACACCTCTTTCATTCAGTCTAACCGCTGGAAGGAAACATAGCCATGAGGATATTGAGCTCGTTGAAGAACTGTCGCTAGGGTTTCTAGCAAGAGCAGTCACCATAGCACTGTCGCCAGGGTTACTAGCAGGTGCAGTTGCAGAAACCCTAATCCTCTCGTTGAGACACCTTAAGTGAAGGGATTGACCTAATCTCCGGATAGATCAGTGCGCTCTAGCCTAGCACATCTCCTGGTACTCTCAGCAAGCCAAGACGTCAAGCTTGAGTTTCTAGTCAAGTCTAGGGTTGACCAAGTCAAAGCAGCCATGACTTACTCTATGAAGTCAGAAAACAAGTTAGATGGAGCTTCTAACTTCAAAGCATGGAAGACAAGGATTGACCTCATCCTTGCCAAGAATAAAGCGTTAGATATCGTGAAAGAAAAGATCGTGAAACCAGAGTTTGAAGAAAGAAAAGAGAAGGAACCACAGAACGTTGCAGTTATGGAGAAGTTCAAAGACGATGACATCAATGCTACAAGTATCATAGTGGAATCTATAAAAGACCACTTGATACCCTACATCTCCCATCTTGACTCATCGAAGAAGATGTACGATGCCCTAACAAACCTCTTCTTAGTTAGAAACATTGGACAAGTAATGAATCTGAAGAATGAGCTCCGTGACATGAAGATGAATGATGACAACAACATAACATCATACTTTGTGAGGATCTCTCAGATAAGAGATCAACTACAAGCTATTGAAGAAACATTTCAGAGAATGAATTGGTAAACATAGTACTCAATGGTCTTCCCAAGACGTGGGATGCATTTGCCGCAAGCATGAACACAAGGAAGGAGTATCCTACATTTGAAGAACTTTGGACTTGTTGTGCTCAAGAAGAATCTAGGATCAGTGCAAAAGAGAAACACGAAGCATCAGTTGTCGAAGAAAAGGAACCTACAAAGAAGACTAAGCAGGATGAAAGAGACTTCTTCTTCTGAAGGTAACAATACTCCTCTTAGTTCTTGTACATATCTTGTTTTCATATCTTGTATCTATCTCTTAGAAGATAATATGATCCAAGAAGAACTATACTTATGGAAGAACAGCAAGATAAGGATTGCTATCATTATACAAGCCACATAATACACATGAAAGGATGAAATACATCAAACAAATCATGTGGAAGCTATTACAAGATAAGTAGAAATCAAAATCAATCATGTAGAAACTTAGAAGAAGCAAAGACAGAAAGAAGTCAGCAATCAAGAGGAAATTGGAGAAAGACTTATGACGTTTTGCAGAAGACAATAAGATGGAAGCGTGGACTCTGTTAGACGGAGGGAGACGATTACATATTGCAGAAGACAATAAGGATGCAGACCGAAGCGTGGACTCTGTTAGATGGAGGGAGCCGATTATATGAACTCATACATGAAGCAAGGATTAGGAGGGAGCTAATCCTATGATCCATTGAAGATGATGAAGTATATATCCATGGTAGCAGCCATGAAAGACGATACATGTTCAGTTCAACCTCGGAAGAAGTCTTCTTCGAAAAGAAGCCTTAAGGTATCCCTGGTTGTCCATCCACATCCATGATTCTATAATGAAAGGAAGAAGTGGAATCTTTAGGGCATGGAATCTATAAGAAACTCCATGGACCCAAGAGCTAAAGAAAAAGATGAGAAAGAACATGAAGATTCCAAGAAGGAAGAGAAGCCAGAACAACCAGTCATTATATCACAAGATTACCAGCCTGATATGAACTCACTAAAAGCAATCAAGCAGAGGAACTGAAAATTGTGATGAAGAACAGTGTATGGAAGACTTATGAATGAAAGCATTGCAAGATCCAGAACTAGAGGTTCTCCCAAATGGAGGGAGAAGACTATGATGATTGATCATTCCGGTAAACCAGACATATCTTTACATGAGTCAATATCCATGAGTTGGAGTTCTACATCGGATGAATGCAAAGATTGTTCTCCAGAGCAATTGAACAAAGAGCGTATGAAGAGCAACCTCAAGACTTTGAGGCATACCAGAAAGAGACCCGTGTATGCAGACGGAAGAAGATAACTTGGTTGAGAACCTCCAAGTGCACAGCAGAAGCGTGGTGAACATTTTCTATAAAAGAGATATTGTATCAGAATGATTACTCAGAAGATCAGGATGATGGATTGTCAATCCATGACAAAGATCTCATGATGACAGAAGAAGTGCCACATGGATATGTTCCAATTTGACTCTTGCCACGATGTTGTGAGCTAGCAAGAGGAATCCAACAATGATATACTTTATTGATCAGAGCTACATGAAGCCTTCAGAGAAAAACCAGTATTCCAGACCGAAGCACATTTGAAATCAAGCATCACATTATTCGTGATGAAGTCCAGAAAGGAGAAAGTGGTTCTCCAATACATATCTCCACAGATGAGCAGATAAGCAGACATTTTGGTAAAGCTTCTATCCAAGATGAAAGAGTTTGCGTACTCAATTTGGAGCTCGTGGAGACGACTTCCTTATTGAAAAAGGAAGAGATGACTCCCAGGTTGGGAGGGAGCAATGATATGTATTGATTTATGGACAGTCATGTTTCAATTCGAAAAATGGTCCAGGATGAGCAATTTCCTTTCCAGTTCGGAAAGTGGATTGAGATTTCTGACGAACAAACATTTTCTAGTTCGGAAAATGGTCCAAATTGATGATGTACCATAGACAGCGACCTCCCATTGTGGTTAACATGGGGAGTGGTCTAGGGCAGTCTCTCTTCTTGAGGGTTACTCAAGAAGACTGGCCTGCCTCGCCGGACAGCGATTTCTCATTGTGGTCAACATGAGGAATCGTCTGTTTTGGAGGTTGGTACAGGACAGTCGTTTCCTCTTGTGGTTAACAGAGGAAATGGTCCAGACAATCATTCCTTAGGGTGTATTCGTTCTCTCCAGGTTGCACTTTGTTTAGTGCCGAAGGAATGGCCCAGGGTGGGGAATGGTCCAGGCTCAACAATCAAGGACAGGCATTCCTTAGGGCAGATTCATTCTCTCCACGTTACACTTTGTTTAGTGTCGGAGGAATGGCCCAAGGTGGGGAATGGTCCAGGCTCAGAAATCAGGACAATTATTCTTCCTTGCTTGAGAAGAATAGTCCAGATAGCTCATCATTGATGTCTTACCTTTTGAGGGCAGATGTTCTTCCGGGATCTCACAGATGTGAGTGGAAGAATGACCCAGATGATTCAGTTTATATCATAACATTGTTTCTGTGCAGGTTGATATTAGATGATTGTTATGAAGACTGTATGACAGTAGATGTATACTATTGTGGTGGATGTGTTCCACTGTTTGTGATTATACGTTACTGATCAAGTACTTGTTTGCTACTTGGAGTGGTAGTGTACCACTGGATTGTAGTTATGTACTACTATGGATAGACACAGTTGTGTTCTATTTTGTTTTGATTGCCTTGAAAACTATCAGTAGTTTGGTAAATGATTATCAGCCAGATGGATGATTAAAGGATAGAGATTTCCTAGACAGAAAATGGTTCAGAACATCTACTCTTCTAGGACGTATGTCCAGATTAGAAGAATGACTCCTGTGTCACTCTGTTGAGTGAGCATCATGTCTGATTACTCAGATAGAGTATGGTTTCAAAAGATGATACAGTTGATGACACTAATGATGATGATGGTGCTCATGATCTAGTCAGAAGATAGTATATACAACTATGTTGACGCTACCGGGTGAATGGTATGTTTGTGCTCAAGACCATTACCTGTAATACCTCCCTAGCTAGGAGGGAGTGTTGATATTATGGTAGCTGCAGGAGGTATTTACCTCCACGTGTAAACCCGACGAGAATAGAATACTCTGGGAAGCAAGAGAAACCCTAATGAGTTGGCTAATAACCCTAGAAGACTTGTCGACTCAAGAAGATAACTTATATTAGGTTATTAGCCTCTAAGAGAAGAAGTCGACCGGAATAAATAATATATATTGAACAGACAGATACCCAAAATGAGAAGTCGGCCCATGCAGTTAGCCAGAATTACTATAAATACAGGAGGCCAGTCTTCATTCTGGCAGGCAGTCTCAGAATTGCAGAGCAACACTTGTGCGCACTACAATGCCCAGTTTTGTGCGCAGGTTTGGAGGAGAACTGTCGGTGCAACTGTTGCAGCTAGCAGTTACGTTTTGGCTTGGACTATCTCTTGGCTAGGGTTTGGACTATTTGATCAGCTCTTGTTGGTGCGCTATCCTTAGGGAAAGGTGCGCTACCCCTTGTTTGGCTATCTAGCCTAGGGTTTTCTTCCGGAGTGATTCTCTGTCAAGGTTAAGGTGCTCAGAGGGTGGCTTCGACCTATGGTTTGGTGACAATAGAGATATTGTCAATGGTAAAATGAGCACATCCATTATATTCTAACAACTAGTACTAGTCAAGTCTGTTTTAGAATCCATTCTAGAATATTGGATTTCATTAGCCTGGCTACCGAAGGGTACGCTTGAGAAGCTAAGGCGTACTTGCTTCAGATTCTTATGGGCAGGATCAAAAGAACACTTTGTCCTTCCGTGGGTCAAATGGAATATCCTGGCTGTGCCCAAATTGTTGGGGGGTTGGGGATTGAAAAATATACACTTATTCTCAAAGGCCCTTGCAGCAAAAGTAGGTTGGAGGTTAATCACTACAGATAACCTGTGGACAAAGGTAGTTACTCAGAAATATATATGCCCGGATACAGTGTAAAAATGGATCCGCAGGCCGATAAAAGTGGCAGCCAATTGTACCATTATTTGGAAAGCGCTAGTAAAATCTTTTCAGGTGGTGGGGGAAGGTTTAGCATGGAGAGTGGGAAATGGTTTAAGAATTAGAATTGGAACTGCCCCGTGGTCAGGTAGTGGCAGAGGTCATCTTCTCCCCCACCCACTAATTGAAGTCTTGCACGACAGGGGTTTTTACTATCTTGATCAAATTGTCGATAAGCACAGGACTACTATATGGAATCAAGCTTGGAAAAGAGTTGATCAATTGGTTCTAGACAAGGAATATGAAGCCATTTGGGATGGATACATCAGGGCTCTTCAATTGGGACACATTTGTATCACTAATAGGGAGGATGATATTGTTTGGCAGCATAATCCCCATGGCATCTATACACCAAAAGCATGATATACACAACTAAACATAGATCTCCTTCAATGGGAACCCTCTTGGTGGTGGAAAGGTGTTTGGAAACAAAAATGCCCTTTAAAGGCACATCTCTTTTTATGGTGTTTGATGAAAAACAAGATTCCTACATGGGATAAGATGAGAAGTCGACATTTGGAAGGGTCGGGTTGGTGTGCACTATGTAGGTTGAATGAGGAATCTATGACTCATCTCTTTCTCAAGTGCCCTTTCGTCCTCCAAATCTGGGCTGAATGTTCTGGCGTCCTAAATCAGGTGTACAGATGGCAAGGGCCAAACATTGAGGAAGCCTAGAGAGAGTGGTCGTCAAACCCACAAAACCACAATATCAAAGCACTACCACTTCTCATCAATTGGGGAGTTTGGCTAGCTCGAAATTTGACAATCTTCAATGAGAAACCATCCATTCCAGAGCTCATAGTGGCACAAAGTCTAAGTATTTTATCTCACTTCCCTCAGGGGAAGGAAGAACAGCCTGCGAGGAACGTGGTGGCAGAAAGTGTGGACCACTCTCGACCGTGGGCCTATTTTGATGGGGCCTCGGAAAACGATGGTCAGGTCTGTGGAGGAAGAGCAGTTCTCCACCTTACTAATACACTTTATTTCAACATAACTATGGGTCTAGGATCAGGATCAAATAATTATGCAGAATTGATGGCCCTTAAACTGTTGCTAATTTTTGTCAGGGAGAAAGGGATTGACTCACTACAAATATTTGGCGATTCTATGGTGATTATAAATTGGATCAGAAAATCTCAAGCATGTCACAACATCAGGCTAGCCCCACTCCTTGATGAAATTTTTACTATATTGGAATCTTACAGGTTGCTTTCTTTTCGTCACGTTTACAAGGAACGGCCCAATCGATCAATAAGCTCTCTAAGGAGGGCCTACAATTGGTTCTGGAACAATGGAAAATAAAAGAATTTAATGCAAGGACAATTCATGAGTACTTTCACAGGCCGTTTATAAATATTGTGGATCCTGAGGGAGTTGCTCTTCCCACATGACTTCTAATCTTTTTGTTGAGTCCGGACCACAGGGTGTGGTATACCCGTTGGCATCCAGTTCTATGAGTTCGAGTTTCCTTTTTTGAACAGCTTCCCTTTTGCCTTCGGGACGTTTGGGTGGTACAGTTTTGTAGTTGATGCAAAACACTTGAACCATTATATCCACCGGCTTTGGTTACAGTCTTAGCAAAGAGAGGATTTGGAGGTCATACTCTTCCTTAAGGTTTTATTTCAGCTTTAAATATATGAATTTATAGCATGCACTCTCACTTGTGCTGAAAAGATGAATCAGTTGGATTCAATATATGTACTCTTTTATTTTGGACGCTAATCTCCTAGGAGTGGAAGCTTGAAATATCAAATGCATGACTCTTCATGCATTATGTAGAATGTAAATTTTCTTTCTAATTGAAATAAAATTTACGCTTTTTTTCTAAGGAAAAATAATAATAAAATTACATGTCATATTAAGTTGGGGAATATGAAATGAATAATCACTCTCATTGTGGATATGTTAATGAACCTTATATATTTTGGAATAGAATGTAATCAAATGGTTCTCTCTTATTTTGTTGGTGTAAACTTTTTGCAATCGTTGTATGCATTTTTACTAACAAATAAGGCCCCCATAACTCCCTTGAATGCAAGCATGTGTATTTGTCAAGCTAAGTCACCTAACATGGGGACACAAGGACACAAGAACTCAAGTCTTTGACACGAACACAAATCTCTCCCAAAACAGAACACATTTTTTTAATGTTTTTGAAACTTTTTGAAACTTTTTGGTGTCCCGACTCCAGAGTGTCGGACACACTTGGACAAATGGACCCTGAGTGTCTGACATGTGTGGCACATGCACCCGGCATAGGGAACACATCCCATGCACGTCCACAAATCCACATGTCAAACATACAAGACATGCATATCTATGAATCCATGCGTCAAACACACAAGACATGTGTGTCCATGAATCCACATGTACGACATGACAATTTTGGACACATAAGCCCTAACCCATAAATCGTGTTTCTTAATTGTCAAGGAGGCCTCCTATCCCCTTCTTTGTTATTTTTTATGGAAAAAGGCTTAGGAAAGTCTCTATCTACTAGAAAAGGAAATGGGAAGTTAGGAATCAAACACACTCCAATCTCTAACCCAATCTTACACCTCCAATTTGTGGGCAATACCCTCCTTGTAGGTGAAGCAACCATATGTGAAGCAAAGAATTTTAAATAAGTTTTACAGATGCTCCTCTTGTAGCCTCCAAAGGGATGATTAAATGAGAGAAAATCTCATATTTTCTTCTTCAACAAGGTTGGTTGTCAACTCCAACATAGCATTTGTTGGATTCTTAATTTTATGTAAGCTTCACATCCCACTAAATATTCTAAGTGTTCCGCTAATTAATAACTCAAGCAAGAATCTCTATGGGAAAGAACCATTAGCAAAATAAGTAACTATCTCATTAGTTAGATTTTTTGTTTTTTGACTCTTGCAAGGAGGACTCTCCCATTTAAATCCTAGTTGAAGTTTTCAAAACCTTTGTTGCGTTGATTAAGGTAATCAAAGTAATTGAAAAATTGCCAAAAGATTTCCCTTGGGGACGTGCCATGCTAGAGACAAGATGGCCTCTGGTGGCATGGAAAGAAAACCACTATCCCAAATCTCAAAGGGGTCTAGGCATACATCGCATGCATCTCTTGAATAAGGCATAAAGTGGCAAATTCATGTGGAGATGGGGGGCAAGGAAGATGCCTTTTGGGCTCAAGTTTAGCAAAGTATGACTCGATAACCCACCCCCTTGTAGAGACCTACTTCCCCTGGACTTCATGACCGTAGGTTCGTTTGGGGACCTGCAATGCAAGAGAAATAATGGCCTTTGGTGTTATAGAAATAGATCTGCTAACCCAAATCTCAAGTTGGTCTAGGCATATATCATATGCATCGCATGAACAAGGCATTGAGTAGCAAAATAATGTTGAGATGGCCTCTAGTGGCATGGAAAGAAAATTGTTATCCCATATCTCAAAGGGATCTAAACATACATCATATGCATCCCATGAATAAGGCATTAAATAGCAAACTCATGTGGAGATGGGTTGAGGAAATGCCCTTTGAGCTCAAGTTTGGCAACCAAAGTATGAGAACCCGCCCACCTCATAGGGACTTGCTTCCCCTGGACTTCATGACCAAACGGTTCCTTTGGGAAGATGCCATGTTGGAGGAAAAAATGGCCTTTAGTGTCAAGGAAATAATTCTACTACCCAAATCTCAAGTCGTCCTAAGCATATGTCATATGCATCTCATGAATAAAGCATTTAGTGGCAAAATAATGTGGAAATGGACTAAGGAGGAAAATGCTCTTTGGGCTCAAGTTTGGTAGGCAAAGTATGCCCAAGAACCCCCTATAGGGACTTGCTTCCCCTGGACTTCATTATCAAAGACACTTTTATCCAAAACAACACTAAAAGAAGTTTTAATTTGGCTCAAAAAAATTTAGGGGAAATTATGGATGGTTGCACATCCTACTTTTGGGAAGATGCCTCAGATCAGTTCAAGCCTCTAGCAAGTGAAACTCAAGGAACGCCAAGATGCCTTCATGGGCATTGGTTGGAAATGTATTGCCCAGCACTGCATTATGGATAAGGTGGTTCCAAATGGACCCAAATCCACCCAAGTTTGAATCTCCCCTAACCAATGGCCTCATACAATTAGCGAGAAGGTGAGGGAGAGCCTCCTAAAGGAACTCAGGTAAAAAATAATTAAGATGAAAATAGAAGTGTTCACTCCCAAACCTACACTTCAAGGATATTCAAGTCCCTGAACAAAGTGCTAACCTAGGGCAACTTAGGATCGTTTCCCACTATCACTATAGGAGTTATTCCTCTCACTTTAGACTGGTTCTTTTCTAGCACAAGGGGGCTTTACTAGTGTAAAACCACTAATCCACCCTTAACTGTAGATCTGAAAATCAGATTAGTAAAGTATGATGTTTTTATGGTTTTTACAATATAAGGTGGAACTCAAGAGGATAGGTGTCTTATCCTTTGGGCTATGGAGTTGGGGCAGCAAAATGACAAAGTGGCTCGGAGTGGAACAGAGAACATTAATAAGGCAATTAGAAATGTGCCTTACTAGCAATATCAATCCAGTTAACAAGCAAAGAATAAATGAAATGCTCATAAAGATACAAATTCACCTCCAATAAACATCAAGTGTACCGTGCAACCATCAATGCAAAGAGAACAGTGGGACAACCTTCAAAATGAGTGAACGGTCAGCAATTTCTTCACTAACAAGTCAGGTTATATCAAGAGATCAAAGAGGACCGAATAGGTCACAAAAAAGTCGCTTCCTCAATGCCAAAACAACCCACAAGTCAAGAAAAACAACTCTAGATAAGAGGATTACACCAACAGATTTACATTGGAAATCTTGCACATCAACTTCACCCACAAAAAAGAAGAAGATGGAAGCACAAATCTGTCATTGGCCTTTTCTCCCTTGCCTGCAAAACACAATGTACTTGGCCTTTAGGGGTATTAGCCCTTTCTCCCTTGCCTGCAAAAACCAATGTACTTGGCCTTTAGGGGTATTTTTCCTCCACTTCAACTCACTTTTTGCAATGAAATGAAATCTCCTTTTATAGCTTCTCCTTTTGACCTCCTTCCATTAATTATTAAGAGGCATTTAGATTCCTTCATAGGTGGTGTGCTCCTCTTCTAAAGGATATTTTGACTTATTTTTAGGATTTGAAAGTCTCCCCAAGGACACGTGTCACCCTCTCATGTTGGGCACTCTTCTTTTCGGTGTTTTTATCCTCATTTAGGGGTTTGATCATGTCAACAATGCCACATGGCATCTCCTCATGCAAGAGTTCTCCTCCAAATATGTGGAAAATGCCTTCAACGATGTGCCCTTAACCCTAGACAACCTTCTCAAAGGTGAAACATGCCTAAAATACGTAGAAGTGCCTCCAAATATGTAGAAGTGCCCTAATTTGACATGTGAATGGGGTTAGGGCTCATCTTTTAGCCTCCTAGGCTAGCACTCCTCATTAAATGTACATTTGACCTTGTGTTATGAGTCAATGTGACCTAGGTCCCCAACAAACCTCTCCAAGGTGAACACTCCTCTTCCATAGTAATCTATCAATGTCTTGACTCATGTGCATCACGTAAGGCCTCCCTTGAATCTTCCTCTAATACTTCCTCTAATACATAAGGCCTAGAGGGGCGCCAAGTGTCACAACTTGATCATTGTCCTCGAAGACAATGCCTTTAAGCTTACTCCTTCCATCATCATACCAACCGCTAGCCTTTTATTGTTCTAATTTGGCCATGAATGACTAATACAGGTGTGTTTGGACCAAAATCAAACAAAGGAAGTGTTTCCAAGTCATTACTCACCACCTGTAATTGCAAATTATATTCACTTTGTGAAAGGGTTCACCTCTCCATGTGTTGTTTGCTAACCTTCAGAGCCCTCCTAAGACCAATAACAACTACTTGTGCAAACCGAACCTATTTCTCCTACCCGACTCTACAAGTGGGAAAATTTGTCGCTAGATAAAATCAAATAACCAATGGAACAATCCAATCGTTTCATCCATTACATGAGATCTACCCTTGTATTTGGTAATAAAAAACAAGAACACAATCAATTGTCCCCATGTGGATATCGGACACACTCACATTTTGCTACTAAAAAAAGGGCTAGCCTTTGATCATAGAGTGAAGCACCAAGATCATACCATCCATGACTTGTACCCTTGCAAACATAGTCCATCCACTCCTAGATGAAGACCACAATGAAATCCCTAGTAGAAGATTTGGACAACAAACCATTGTGCAACCCGCCATCACTAGGCCATGCACATAATGTCAAAACATCCTTCCATGGTTGAATCAAAGTCTCTCGTGACTTTGCTCCCTTGTTGCGATAAAAATCCTCTGGTATAGCATTAAGAAACAAGGGAATGTTTGGCAGCTCCAAAACAAATCTGCAAACAAGATGCCCTCTTTCTCTGCCATCAAGAAAACCTCTACATGTCAAGGGCATAGAGAAACCAAATCTGTAAAATCATACCAAATTGCACCTTATTAGGGTTTGTTGTCCCAACTTTGATGGATGAAACATATTCCTTGTTACCTCCCAAACCTGCACTCAAAGATATTCAAGTCCCTGAAGAGAGTCCAACCCTAAGGACACCTTGTAAGGTTACCCATTGTCATCACAACAATTCTTCCTCTCACTTTACGTTGGTTCTTTTCCACTGCAAGGGGGGAACCCTAGAAAAGATCGTTTTTGTGATGTTCTTTAGAATAAAAGGGAAGGTGGAATTTACCAAAACCAATGCCTATCCAATTGGGCCATGTAGTCAAGATCAAAGAATAAGAAGGTTTTAATAGACACAAAAGACATAATTAAGCCATCATTGATGCACCATAATTAGTCTAAAACAAATTTTTAGATTATGCAAAATAAGATGAGAGCCCTTAAACAAAATGCACCATCACAACTATGAAATTACAACCAATAAACAAAGAAGGCAACAACAACCCCTCCAAACAATAAAAATGGCAGTAGCAAATCCTTCAATGATTCAATTTTACATCAACGATTAGGGAGGGTTTAACAACCTCAACCCTAATCTCTTCTTTCCTAACAAACTTGCCCTTCTGCAAAGACTATTTCAATAGCAAACAATGACAATTCTTGCATAAAAACGTAATCATCCATGAAAAGAATAAAGAGATGGAAAAACCTCACATTGAACCCATTGTTCTTCCAATCCTCCCAAAGATATTCAATTAAGTTCTTGGAGGGGAACTCCCGATCTTCTAACCATTCCTCTAGCAAACGATGTTCTCCTCTATTTATACATTCAAACCAAACCCTAATGAATAAAATAATAATAAAAGAGAGTTAGAAACCCTAGAAGTAGGGAGTTCCTCTTAGAATATCTTTTAGGGTTTGATTTAGTAAAAAATTTGGCATGTGCCATCTTCTCCTTTGAGGTAGCTCCTCCAAATATGTGAACCTTGCCTCGAACATTGTGAACCCTTAACATACTTTAAATGCCTTTTTTATGTCCCTCTTTTAGAAGGTAGAATTATGATTTGAGCAACAAAATATCATTATTTTCAACCATTGAGTGGAATGCTCCTCATCAAGACACCTCCTTTGAACATACGAGCACTTCTACCGCCACATAGTTCTAAGCAAGGGCATTCCTCCCTAGGTCTCGTTCCTTGCCACATGTCATGCTCTAAGCCTCCTCCAATGTGGAACATTTTGCTCCTTTTGCCTTTGAGTGCATAAAAAGGGTCCATAGTGCCACTTGTCATCCTCGTAAGCAAATGCCTTTCCTCTAATGGTTTGATTCATGTCAATAATTCCACATAGCATCTCCTCATGCAAAGACTTTACCTCCAAATATGTAGAAAAGGACTTTAACAATGTATCCTTGCCCCCAAATACCTCAAAAGGTGAAATATGCCTCCAAATATGTGGAAGCTCCTCCATTAGGGTTATTTCTCTCCCCTTCTTGTCTTCAACATACCCTAGCCACCTCCTTGAAGAGCGTGTTCAACCTTTTATGCTCATTCACCCCTTTGCTTACCACATGTCATGATCTAGAGCTCCATAAGGTAAAGTGTTTTCTCCTTAGGCTATTTGACACTTACCTTGCCATAAACCATGCCTTGTAAGCCTCCTAAGGCAGGGCGTTCATCTTCTAGGGTTTGCTTATATCTTCCATCCACGTGGTTTTGGGCCCTGAGTTCAACCTAGGAATAAGGCTCTCTATAAATGATGCAACAAAAGTCATGTAAGCCATGTAACCATGCCTCAAATGTGTCAAGTGTGCCCAAACAAAATCTCATGGTGAAATGTGCTTGCAAAAAAGCCTCCATCAAGCCAAACTGACTCCTTATACACCCTTGTTCTTCCCTATATGACGAAAAGTGGAAAAGATAGAAGAAGGTGCATGACCTCCAAATCTCTTGCAACCTGTAACCGCCATTGCACTTCAAGGATCTTTTGTTGTGCTTTGAGAGAGAGGAAATCCCATGAGAATGCAAAATGACTCCTACATTATCAAGGGTTAACACTGCCCCACAACAAAAGATCACTATGTTGTTGGCTTAAGTATGTGGCTGCCCAAAAATGTACTCACCTTCTAATTTACATGTGTTCAATGCATGGTAAGAGCACTAGTTGAAAATGCCAATGGTTGAATTTGCTAACCTTGCCATTCTTCCCCTCCATGTACACTACCATCTAATGATGGCATTGCTCCTCGTGATGAAACCATATCGATGTGTATCAATGAAACTAGAAAATGCACAATATACCTCGACATCCTTTACTTTAGGCTAACCAAAACAAATGGAAACAAACTGTCTATCATTCTCTATAGGTTTCATTATTCATGAGTTCACACTTGAGGTTGACCAAAAAATTAAGACGCAAATATGTGTCTTCAACCATCAAGCTCTCACTATCAGTATCATAAATGAGATCTCCATAGATAAACCAACAATCAACTTCCCATTTACACCTTCCAATCAAGTAAAATGTACCTATACCATCATGATCCTTGTTGCCACCTTTTTCTTCACATGAAACAATGAAAGCATCTTGAATTTCTTCATCAACCAAGGTTTTTGACGCAAGATCCAACCTCTTCCAAAAATCAAAAGAGTCATCATATTCAAAAAATTGAAAAGGAATATCCATATGACTTACCAAACCCTTGTCATCATCGAAAACCATGGTGGTTATTCAAACGTCCTCCTCATGCAAGTTTATCTTAGCATCAGAAGATGCTTCTTCTCGAACAAGAGGGAGTACATCATCTTCAATAGAATATTCACCACACCTACCATCCGGATCTGCAATATCATGTACTAATGGCTCTTCTAATGATAAAGAGAGTTGGTCATCTACTATGCAATCCTCTCGATAGCCATCTCCATGTTGCTCATTGATTGATCTGCAACATTTTTCTTCCATAGCAGCAACAAAGGCCTTGCATGCTTCAACTTTATCTTTAATTTCAGCCAATAATACATCCAAGGGGTTACTATGAAATGCAAGCATCAAATCCTCTATCTCCTTTCCCTTTTCACAAAAAGCATCAAATGTATACTAGACATCATGAGGTTCATTAATAAGGTGATCCTCAACGTATTCTTCTAACATCCCAATACTTGCAAGACACTTTGATGAAACCTACAAATGAAGATATTTATTTTCAACCACAACCTTTAAACCATTCCTCTACTTCATCTTCCAAGGTATGTACAAACATATTCACCATGACCTTCGTATAGGCAACATTAAGATCTAAAATAAATTCAATGAAAGATGTGACATGTAGTGTAGTTGAACCATTGTGTCAATGGAACTTCGGAATATACTTGCTCCATCCCAGAGTAGGGAGCTTAATCAAATATCTTGGAATACTACAATCAAAATGACACTTCAAACTGCAGGAACGGGGCTTTGTTCCTCCATCGAGTCACCATATGAGAAATGGATCTTTAATGAAAATGTCTCATCAACTCACGGTAGCATGTCTACTAAATCTCTAGAACTAGACTTCGTCCCCAACAACAATGCCAATTTGTTGACTCCCAAACCTACACTTCAAGAATATTGAAATCCCTAAACAAAGTGTAAACCTAGGGAAACTTAGGAACATTGTCCATTGTCACCACAATAGCTATTCCTCTCAATTTAGGCTGACTCTTTTCCAGCAAAATGGAGAAACCCCTGAATAAAACCACTAATTCATCCTTAAATGCAGATCTGAAAATTAGATCAATAGAGCATGCAGTTTTTTGGGTTTTTACAGTATAAGAAGGTGGAACTCGAGAAGACAAGTGCCTTATCCTTTGGGTTATGAAGTCTAGGTAGTGAGATGACAAAGAAGCTCACAATGGAACGGAGAACATTTACAGGGCAATCAGCAATGTACCTTACTAACAAGATCAATCCAATTAATAGGCAAAGACTGAATCAAAAGCTCATAAAGATACAACTTCGCCTCCACTAAACATCAACGAGTGTACTAAGCAACCATCAATGTAAAGAGAACATCTAGATAGGCCTTCAAAATGAATGAATAGCCAACAATTTCTTCATTAACAAATTAGATTACATCAAGAGATCAAACAAGACTAAATAGGTCACAACCAAGCCTCTTTCTCAATGCCAAAACAGCACATAAGAAAGTGAAAATAGCTCCATATAAGAGGATTACAACACAACAGATTTACGATGGGAGCTTTATACATCAATTTGACCGACATTAAAGAAGAAGATGGAAGCACAAATCTATCATTAGCCCTTTCTCCCTTACCTGCAAAAATCAAAGTACTTTGGCCTTTACGAGGCATTTTTCCTCCACTTCAACTCCCTTTTTGCAAACAAAAGGGGATTTCCTTTCATAGCTTCCCCTTTTGACCTCATCACATTAAAAAGTATTATTAAGAAGCACCTAGATTCCTTAATAGATTTCCTCTACTAAAGGGGAATTTGACTTATTTTTAGGTCTAAAAGTTCCCCCAAAGACATGTCACCCTCTTGTGTTGGGAATTCCTCTTTTTTGGGTGCTTATCCTCATTTACGGGTTTGACCATGTCAACAATGCTACATGGCATCTCCTCATGCAAGGAGCTCTCCTCCAAATATGTAGAAAATGCCTAAAACAATGTGCACTCGACCCCAAACAACCTTCTCAAAGGTGAAACGTGCCTCCAAATATGTAGAAGTGCCCTAATTTGACATGTGGATGAGTTAGGGCTCATCTTTTAGCCTCCTAGGTTAGAACTCCTCAGTAAATGTGCATTTGACCTTGTTTTAAGAGACAATGTGACCTAGGTCCCCAAGGAACCTCTCTAACATGAACATTCTTCCTCCATAGTAGTCTATGCCAGGTTAGAACTCCTCATTAAATGTGCATTTGACCTTGTTTTAAGAGACAGTGTGACCTAGGTCCCCAAGGAACCTCTCCAACATGAACATTCTTCCTCCATAGTAGTCTATGCCATGTCTTGGGCCACATGCAGCATGTAAGGCCTCCCTTCAAGTATTCCTTCAAAACATAAGGCCTAGAGGGGTACCAAGTGTCACAACCCGATCAATGTCCTCAAAGAGAATGCCTTTAAGCTTACTTCATCCATCATCATACTGCACTAGCATCCTAAAGTCTCGATCTGACCATGAATGACAAATACAAGTGTGCCTGGATCAAAATTGAACAAGGGAAGTGTTTTCAAAGTCGGTCCTCACTACCTGTAATGTAATGTCTTCACTTTGTGCAAGGGTTCACCTCTCCATGTGATGCCCACTGACCTTAGGAGACCTACTGAGACCCATAACTACTCTGAAGCATGTGAAATGAACCATGCATTTTCAAGCATCAACAAAGGAAAGTACTTCCTAAGATAGGGATGTTTAAGAAATGGTGAGTATTTTGTTAAGCTTTCCCATCTCCATCTCCTACACAAATAGAGGTTGGCAAAGAAAGACTAGGTTTAGGGTAAGATATGGACTCTATTCATCTGGCCAGAGGTAACTTCCTTTTAAGGTTGATTGGAAAGAGGAAAATCTTAACTTGGGATAATTTGCTAAGGAAAGGCTATCAAGGACCCTTTTGGTGTGTTCTCCGTTGAGATACTAAGAGGATGATGATCAAATTTTCTCTCAATGTGAGTTAGCAAGAACATATTAAGATATAGTGGTATAAAAAATGAGAAGAAATGGGAAGTGATTAAACAAAAACCATGACATAATTCAACATCAACAAAGGGGAGAATATCAAAACATAGTCATAAACACAATTTCAAACCTCATTCCTGAGTTTGTGTTTTGGAATTTGTTAAAAGACAAAAATCGTTGGATCTTTCAAGGCAAATTGTATCCCTCGATAACCATGTGAAAAGAATTAAAAGAAATATAAAGGAATACATTGGTTCTAAGGATTGGAAGGACAAGGACCTACATATGTCGAATAGGGACTGTAGAAATCTACAGGCCTAAGGCATTGACCCCTCTAAAATTCGAACCATCTTATCTCCAACAAGGAGAACCAACTTCCTGGTGTCCACCAAGTCCCCAATTCTTCAAGCTTAATTTTGATGGCACTTCCCAAGGCAGTCATCACAAAGCTCGAACCAATGGCATCATCAAAGATCATAGAGGCATTGGAATCTCTCAATGCAAACAACATTAGTCACGAAATAAATAATTCGGCAAATCTACAAGAACTACAAGGTGTGATAGGATTGATCTACGCTAAAGATATGAAGCTCAAAGATCTAATGGTTGAAGAATACTCAAAGGTTGCGATCAAACTACTAAAGCAAAGTCTCTCAATGTAGTATGGAGATCCTTTTGAGAGCAATTGATGTTCAGCCACTCCCAATGTTATCAGCATTGCACATCCCCCACCCTCCACGATCCCTCCCCTGAATCAATGGCATCATAAAGCTCGAATCAATGGCATCATCAAAGATCATAGAGGCATGAAAATCTCTCAATGCAAACAATATTAGTCACGAAATAAATAATTCGGCAAAACTACAAGCACTACAAGGTGTGATAGGTTTGATCTATGTTAAAGATATGAGGCTCAAAGATCTAATGGTTGAAGAATACTCGAAGGTTATGATCAAACTACTAAAGCAAATTCTCTCAATGTAATATGGAGATTGTTCTGAGAGAAATTGATGCTTAGCCACTCACAATGTTATCGACATGGTACATCCCCCACCCTCCACAATCCCTCTCCTGAATCGCACACTGCTTTCAAGAATGCTCTTGACAACGCATTCCCACCCAAAAGAAAATGCTCAATAGTCTATTTTGTGATCCTAAAGCACTCTCATGGTCACTCCCAAAACACTCTTGTGGTGCTCCCTAGTTGCTCCCACCATACATGTTCTATGGTCACTCCCAAAACACTCTTGTAGTGCTCCATAGTTGCTCCCACAGAGGATAAATAAGTCATAAATGGACTAGACAATGCTATGCAGAGTTTATCCCTAAGCAAAAAAGGGTCATTTGCAAGCACCCTTGTAAAATATAACCAAATGTTTAAAAAAAGGCAATGTGGTGTGATGTGTCATGAAATTTAAGTTAATGTGACATGTTGACATGACAAGTTATATAACTACAAGTTATAAGTGATTGTGGATCTTAGTATTACAATCCAAGGAAAGTTTGGAAGGCACTAGCCCTAGGCATGGCCTATGGGTTTCCACCTAGTTTCTTACACAATTTGGTTACTATCAAATGAAATTTGTAAATTCTAAGCTCCACAATGAGCTTGTGGAGTGGATTGTCTTTTGTTATGTTTGCAATATGTATTGATAAGGTTACATGATTGTACCAACAGTGCAAAGAAGAAAAGAGAAATTCCTAACCTTTTATCTCCATGTCATTTTTTAAAATCAATCATTAACAAAAAGAGTTTTAAGTAGACTAAATATGTTCCCCATGAAGAATCAACATTTATCAAATGTACCCTTACGAGGCAAAAATAATCATGCAAATTTATCATCATCTTGCTATGTAGAGTCTAGACCAACAACAATGAGATCATTTGGCAAGTACCCCCTACAACTAGGTAATTAAATGGTGTTGAAAGGCCTAAGAAATGGTTTTTGCTAGGAACAGAGATGAGATACCAAGATTGGTACTCCAATGAAATAATAAATGACATGATCGTAACTTTAAGTTAAAGATGTTGACTATTCACCAGGGCTCTACCCAATAGTTGAAAAGTTTGGCGACATGAATGCTTTCACATGTTGTGAACACTTCTTCTACAAAGAGGTGTTGAGGCACCTACACTCTACTTCATAGTCTACTTCCTATAATCTAGTCTAAAACTTTGTAAGTGTATTACTGCTAGATGGTTGTTGTTATCTTTGTAGTGCGTACAAAATGGTCAATGCTCTAATGATAAATCTACTATGGATGACACCCAAAGAATTGATCTTTCTCTTCATTGTTCAATCTTCTTTTTATTTCTTGTGAATGGATCTTCTTTCTAAATTCATAATAATGTTGTATTCCTCTATAAATAGTACAAATATGTTAGCCCAGTGGGTTAGCTCGACTGATTGAGCATTGTGAATAGCATGCAGGAGGTCTCGGTGTAAGTCCCCAGGTTGGTTGTCTTGACATAAGTGGGCCTCACTTGATGTCCCTACTAAGTTAGGCACCAAAACTACACCAAACCAGTTTACCTTGGGCACCATCCTCGGAATGAGGGGAAGTGCTTGGGGGTTTTCCGAAGGATCTACATTCCAAGGGGAAAAAATTATACAAATATGTATATTTCATATTTTATTGAACTAACTTGCATGTTTCTTCTAAATATGCACAATAAAATATATATTGAGTACAAAACACTCTTGGGACGCTTTACTCCCAAGTTTTTCTAGGAAATAGTGCTCCCACTCCATGCTTTGCTCCACACTCTGGCAACACTAGCCACTACTCTGACATAAATTAAATGCTATATAAATGACTTCGATCACCTCAACTTTCAACATGCTTGAAGGACAAGCAATAAGGTGGCAGACAAGCTTTCCAATGCAAGGATGGAGGGAGAATGGGGAGAGGCATGTTTCCTTGGTGGCGGGCAAGTGTATAGAGTGTTACAATATTCAAGGATAATTAGCTTCAACATTAATTGTGGGAAACCATTGTTGGAATTATTCGTGTAATGTGTACATATGATCGTGCCTCATGTATCATTATTACTTGTAATTATGGCTAAGGTCATATTCTTTATTCTTTTATTGCAGTACTAGGTATAGTTAAGGTTGACCTAGTCAAATTTGATACATAGGCTTCATAACCCTCTTAGGTTGTGTCCCCTTGTTTTGCAGGCCCATAAGCCCCTCTTGAAGGGACACCTCCATGATTTGTGCATAAAGACACCACTCAAATTCTCATTTGTATCATCTCATCTTGTGATCTTCTTGATCTCTCTAAGTGGTTTATGCCTAATGGCACCTATATGTTAGGTGTTCTCCTTTGCTTGGGATTTCTTTCTTTTACGTGAACTTTTGCATTTCTTGTGTAGTGCACTTATACGTGGGCATATTTCTCTCTCTCTTCTAGTGCACAAGGGTTATCTCCCTATAGTGTACTTGTGATTGAGTTACTGTCGAATTTAAGTTTGTTTTGGTTCCATTCAATTCCCTGCCTTCATTTATGAATCTCGGTAGGTGTGAACCTTACTCTCTCAATTCTCTTGGCTGATCCGAAAACTAGCTAGTGGCATCATATTTTACGATGCAAAACTAGGGTTTTCTTATATCATCATTTTCCAAGGTGTTTTAGGGATTCTAGGAGTATAGACCCTAATTAATTTTTATGATCTTATGAAGGTCTTGTAGCACCTAATGGATCCATCTTAAAGTGCACATATCATTGTGCACTCTGCGTATTGGTTGTCCTCCACTTTACAAAAATAGATTGTTGACTCTGGATCTACCAAGAATATGACAAAACACACACCTCTTTTATTATCGAGGTCGGCACAATGACAAGAAACTAATTATTGGTGATAACTCAACTTTGTTCATTTCAAGATGTGGTGATGTTCTCATTAACACTGCCAAATTTGGGTAAGTCATTCATGTTCCAAGAGTACGGCCCAATCTTCTATATATTTACCACATCACTCACACCAATAGAAAGGTGGAATTATGGCCAAACGATGGGTAATAAAGACATTGATGACAGTTTTAAAGTGGTGGCCTCCAAAAGTTGTGATGAATCTAGCCATATCTAAAAGTTGGGGAAGCCTAGTTTTCTTTCAACACAAAAGCCTATTTCTCCTTTAACACAGAAAGGATTTTCCACTATGGTGGTTAGTGATGATGATACTAGCAAGTTGTGGCATCAACATTTGGGTCATACAACCTTTGGATCCTTGCGACATATGAATCGTTTGCAAAAGGTTGAGGACTTTCCATGGATTGAACCACCTAGTGGTGTCTATGAAAGATGCATATTAGGGGAACGTCAACAAGAGTCCTTTCTTAAAGAGTGACATGTGTTTCAACCCTTACAATGGTTCATAATGACATTTGTAAGCCTATGACCACTCAATCCCTTGAGGGAGCTATATACTTCCTTACTTTTACTAATGATTTTTCATGCCTTACTTGGATATATACTATTTAATACAAGGATAATGTTTTTGGAAAATTTACAGATTTCAAACTATTGGTGGAGAATCAAGTTGAGATAAAGATCAAGCATCTCAAGATTGGTCATGGAGAAGTTTATACCAGCAATGCTTTCCAAACATTTCTCAAAGATCAAAGGATCTCTTCAATGAGACTCTCTCATAGGAAGACGAAGTAGTTGTCCAAAAGAATAAAGCTATTCTGAAAATGGCTTGATGTATTGTTAACCCCTAGATTTTCACCCTTGAAAATCTTGAGGGTTAAGAGCCAGCATGCACTATTTTGGCTGGCATTCATAGATTTTCCCAGAGTTTAGCACTTGTGTGAGTCAGAGGTTGGTTCCCATCAAAGACTGGTACATGATCGGTGTATGGTTCTTTTTGCTTCATAGTTAGAGTTGGCTTGGTTTCCCATACATTTGAGAGAGATGTCTATATATAGTAGGTGACCCTACTTTTTAGGAGTGATCAGAGACTCATTTGACAATATTGAGCATACAGGGTTGGTCCTTGCATGATTCTAAGCCCAATGGCATTTTTCCGAGTGACATGTAATAACTTTCTATTTTTAGTAGGTTGAGCTCCAGGCTTCAGATTGAGATTTTGAGTGTGCAATATTGATCCTTGAGACATTCCAAGTCTTTTGGACCTTTTTTCCAGGTGACATGCATGATATTTCTACTTTTAGCAGGTGGAGCAGTAGGGCTTGCATGTTGATTCTGATCGCATATGATATCATTGACATGTGAGGACATTTTATTTTTAGCGGTGTCTATTTTTAGACATATGACACATGGCAGTGTTCGGACAATTTTGATAGTTTCCTATTTTTTTAGAGACAAGCCCTAATTTTAGCAATTTCTATTCATAGCAGGGTTGGTTGGCTCCAGGAGTGACAAGTGGCAGGGTCAAATTCCAACAAGTGGCGATGATTCAGTGTGACATGTGGCATCTACTTGGCATCATTTGATGAGGGGGCACACTTTCCAAGGCAAAAGCAATAAAGAGGATACATAATTAATTAAAGGGGGATACATAATTAATTAAAGGGGGCACATGGGTGAGGTGGCAATCCCATTGAGATAATTGGACCAATCAAGGCTTAATTTTCTCACTAACTTTTCTCTCACTTGCCATAACTCCACTTTCCATGCATTAATTCCTCTAAATTCCCATTTAATTTCTCTTAAACACTAAATCCCTAAAAAATATGGCGCAATTCCTCATGTTGGCTAACTCATGCATGCCTTGGCCAAATTGGGTGTTTAGACATGCGTTGGATTCCTAATTTTATCCCCCATGCATATCTCTCTATCCATAAAGCTAAAACGCATTTCACTCTTGCTTGTTATCTCCTTCTTTATCTTGGAATGCACCTTCACTCTCCTCTTTTCCCCTCACACGTGTGGTGCATTATCCTTGTAAATTCCCTCTTCCTTTCTTGCATGCGCCATATATCTTCTCCAAATCCCTTATCCTAATGTTTACCTCCACTAAAACGCCTTCTCTACTCCCTCTCTTTCACACGTGGCTCATTATTTCCTTTTCCCTCTCTCCTAGTGCGCCTATCCCTAGTTTTCTCCCTTATCCATGTACATACACTAACTCCTTCCATCACATTAACTCTCCCTCCTCCTAGCACGCACTATCCCTACCCCTTAGCTCCTATTTCCTTCCTCTTCTTCTCCCATTTGCTTACTTAATTCCTTAATTCCCAATCTCCCATGCGCTCTCTCCTACAAATTAGGGCACAAATCCCCTTTTGGCATGCCTTTACTCCCTCTTTAACTCTCTCATGTGGGAGTGACTCACTCTCCTCACTCAAATTTCCTTTGTGTGCATGGTATACCACTCTTCCTCTCTACCTCATGCGCATTCCTTCATCTACTCCATCTCCTATGTGCCCTCCTTGGTCTCTTATTGGGATGTGCACCCTCTCTTGGCTATATTGGAGTTTGTGACACATTATTGTGGTCGGATATCTGCAGCAGTGGCATACTCTTATTCTTTCTCTCTTTTCTCGCATTCTCTAGTCTAGCTACTCTCTCTTTGAGAAAGGATAGTCATTGGACCGGTTGTGGACTTGTTGATTGTGGCGCAATCATCCCTTTGGCAAGCCTATAATGAAGAAGTGTTGTGTTTGTTTCCGAACTTTCCTTCTTGTCGGTACCTTGTTTTATTCTTGCTATTAGACTAGTAGTTCTCACCATTTATTGTGATATTAAGCTATCTTTTAAGTGGTTTTCTTCCTTGTTTCTTCTATCTCTCTTGTGCTAACACTGCAGGATCCCTCCAAGCTACTGAAATCAATCTTTTCCTAACACTTTGGAGGTGTGTTTACATGCTGTCCAAAGCAATTTTGCTGCTTTTTTTTGTCATTAATTGCAGAAAATCAGACCTCCAAACAGCAGCCCGATACCTAGGGACTCCCCCCTAAGGTTGGCACGCACCAGCCCAAACGGAGAGGGGTCTTGCCTGTGACAATTTTGGGCATTTCTCCTTGAATTAGCACCTTCTTCATTACTGTTTTTTCTGTTATATCAGCTCAATTGGAGGGTGAAAAAGTGTGCTAACATGTATGTTTCAAGGCAAGAAAATGGAGCCAAAATATGTGAGAAGCGCTTGTTTGTGCCACTAACATCATCAACCCAACTATCACTCATGTAGTTTCATGTATGACTCCATATGAGAAATGGTATGACTCCAAACCCTCGGTTTCGCATTTTAGAATTTTTGGATCAAGCACATGGGCCTATATTCCCAAGACACAAACGCAAAACAAATTGAAACCCAAAAGTCAATGTTGTATTCTAGTACGTTATAGTGAAATTTCAAATGCATATCATCTATATGATCCCTCCACTCATCATGTGCTAGAATGAAGGGATGTGGCTTTTGATGATGTCCTTTCTCACAATCTGTCAAGATCTTTCCCACTGCTTTCTACATGTGTTTTACAGACAGTTTCGATGGATCTCTATGATCATTCTCTTCCTACGAGTGTTTCCTCAAGCACTCTTTCTACAATGACAAGTCAGATGGGCATTGATGGCGAGATTCTTACTAACTCACCTGAAATCTCTTCTATAATGATTGCACCTCTTAATGCTCCTACAACTGTGCAACTCAATAATGTTCAAGATATTCCTCCATCTACTCCAAAAAGGCCAAGGCCCATGCCCAAATGGGCTTTGTCTACAATTCCATACTCTACCAGTTTCCTTCATAACGGTAAACTTGGTCCTCGTTGGAATTTACCTATTACACAAGCTCTTCTCATCAAGAAAGACACTAGCAAAGATCCCTCTACTTATAATGCAGCCAAAAACTCCATTAAATGTGAAGCAACTAGGGCTATCGAGTATGAGACTCTGATCAAAAACCAAACATGGGAATTGATTCCTTTACCTAATGGTAAGAATATTGTCGGCTATAAATATAAACCAAATATGGTGGTGATGGATAAACTCACGAATCTAAGGCAAAGCTTGTTGCAAAAGGTTTCTCTTAGAAAGAAGGTATTGACTACAATGAAACATTTGCTCAAGTTTCTCTATATGATTTCATCTATAGCTACCTCACATAGATAGGAGGTTCATAAAATGGATGTCAAAAGTTTTTTCTTTCATGGTGATCTTCAAGAAGAAATCTATATACAATGACCACCAAGGTTTGTTTAAGAAGGTTCAACACCATCGGTATGTCGACTTCAAAAATCTTTATATCGACGAAGGTTGACACCTCGAACTTGGTATGAGAAGATTAGCTATGGATTTTCTTGCTATGAGAGTGAGCCTTGAGCCTAATCTCTACATTTATCGTCGGGATAATCAAATCCTTATTAGTATGATCTATATGGATAATGTGATTTTGATTGATAACTCAACCTCCTAGAATCATGCACTAAAGCTAAGGCTTTAGGAGTCATTTGAAATAATTGATCTTGATCTGCATCACTACTTTCTAGGCATTCAAAGTGCTCAATCTACCTTCGAGATCTCTCTCCCTCTTAGCCTCAGCATGTTATAGATTTGTTGCCACGCTTCAGGATGGAGGATTATGAGCCGCTTAGCACCCCTCTTTCCATTGGGATGAAGTTTCTGGCAAATTGTCACTCTCCTTTATTTAATGTTGCTATCTTTGTTTTTTGGTGGCTAGTCTTTTCTGCCTTACTCATACTTGTTAGATATCGCCTTTGTTGCCAGTTTGTGTTCCTGGTATCCGCAGGGACCTTATGAAAGTCACTAGTAAGAAGTCAACCATATTTTGCATTGTTTGAAGGGGACCACTCATATGGGTACTCATTGTAGAGTAGGGGGGCCCTATTCATATTCAAGGATTCTTTGATGCAAACTTGGATAGTGAGCTTGATGGGCGTCGTTCCACCTTTGGTTACTTGTTTACTCTTCGTTCTAGCCCAATTTCCTAGAGCTTTAAGAAGCAATAGACTATGATTCTATCTTCTACAAAAGTTGAGTATGCTAATGCTCTCCTAGCTAGAAAGCATCTTGTCTAGATGAGGAGGATTCTTGATCAATCGAGTCTTCCATAAACAGGGCCCCACCCCTCTCTATCAGGACAATCAACGTACCATCAAAGTTATTCATGATTATGTGGTTCATCAAAAATCTAAACATGTTTAGCTTTGGATGCATTATATCTGTCATCTCTACGCTCTGGGATATGTTGTGTTCATCTTTGTTCCTTCAGTCGATCAACTTACAGATATCATCACTAAAATCTTGCCAGGATCCACCTTCACTAGTTCGCAACATTGTATTGGTGTTGGAGACTTTCCATTTAGGGGGGATGGTGTGTTATAAATTTATAATGACAAACTTAAGGACTTTTGTAATTATTACTGTAGTCTATACATATGGCCATGATTCATGTATCATTATTGCTTGTAATTATGGCTAAGGCCATATTCTTTATTCTTTCATGTATTGCTAGGTATGGTCAAAATCGACCTAGTCAGATTTGATAATGTAGGCTCAACAACCCTCCTGAGGTGTGTGCCCCTGTTTTGTGGCCCAATAACCCCTACTTGAAGGGATGCCTCCCATTTTGAAGGGATGCCTCACTTGAGCATAGTTTTTGCAACCGGAACCAAACATCGAACCAAAACCGGGTCGACTCAGATCAGTTTGATTTCAACGACTCGGTTCAATAAAAAATACATTAAATAATTAAATTTTAATGAAAAAAAATATTTTAAAGCTTTCAAACCATGATTCCAAACCATTAAAGACAAAATATGCAAAGTTTGTTCATCTATATACCATGTAAGGGTGTATATATCAAAATGGCACTGAGTGGACTACATATCAACAACAAAATACATAATCAGTGAGGTTCTAAATGGCCTCTACAGTCCATGTTACATAATGCCCAGGTAGCCCCCTTCCCTGGCCACTAAATGACAAGTTTCCTATGTTGGCCCTTGCAATTTCTGAAGCAGAGAAGCCTCTAAAAGAACAGCAACAAAATAATGATGGTTGGGAATTCACTATTCCCAACCCCGAACCGCCAACCAAAGGCTGGGAAGGGCCATCTAACAATGATAAAGATGACCAGCCCCCTGCATCCGTAATGGCTCCTGTTGCTGCAAATTTTTTATGTTTTTATGATGATTAATTATGGAATTTAGTGGTCGCCAGCATGGAAAATTAATGTTCTTAGACTCTGATATTCTTTTGTTCCTCATGTTCAAAGTAGACAATCGCCATACCAACTTATTTGAGGAGGATATTTGAAATTTCATAAGCCATTTAAAATTTCATTTTCAGGTTTTACCAGAAACTTGAAATTTCATATTCTTCCTTATTACCTGATGATAACCCCATTCTCATTGAGGATGAGCTCTACAAGGTCTCCATAGTGCTAACTGGCTAACGGTGTTAAATAAATCTGTCATTATCAGCTATAATAGTTTCACTATACTCATCCCAGTTGGAACCTCATATTTGATATCGACCGGTTTGATATCGAACCGGATTCAAACCAGCTGGTTCGACAGGTTTGATATCGAACCGGATTCAATCCGGCTGGTTCGATACCAAACCAGGCACCGGGCCGGGTCGATTCGGTCACCTATCAACTCGGCCAGTTTGGCGGTTTGATAACAACCCGGTCCAGTTTAAAAAACTAGACACTTGAGTTGGGTATAGATACAACTTGCTAAGAGCTAACCATGTTTCATTTTCAATTGTAATTCTTTGAAGACCTTGGATGGTAAGGTTAAGACTTGAAAAACAACAATACAAAAAGAGATGCAACAGAGGATCGATGACTTTGCAGATGTACTCCAAGATCTGCCCCATGGACTGTCACCAGATAGAGGAAAGATCTACCAGCACAAGAGGCGAAATAGGAAGGCCCATATATCTTACAACACCCAACACTACAATTGCTTTGTGACAAAGTAATCCAAGGAGAGGGGATTGTTACAATAATCAAGGATAAGCAACATATTAATTGTGGGTACTCAATTAGTCAGTCATAAAAAATATTAGCCATCCATTCCATCTGTCAGTCATACAATCAAATTAATTATGTCAATACTCGATTATGTCCATCAGTTTCATTAACGAAAGGGTCAGCAAGCCTGTCAATTAGATTAATTATGTCAATTAATCTACTCACATTGGTCTGTCTAATTAAGGAAGAAGTGTGTTTTTTTGCTGTAAAGAGGTTTTTAGCCTTTAGAAGGGAGGCTTTTTAGAACATCTGCTATTGCCGATAGTCTGGAAGAGACTATTTGGGCCATCAAGGATGACGATGCTCTCAAGAGAGCACTGTCAAGTCACTCTCTATTTGCCAATCAAGAAAAGAACACCAAAGGAGATCAAACTAATTGTGATTGGGTGTTCCTTTTGCAAAAGGTTCATCAAAAATTTTATAACAAATGATGGAAAGAGGTAGAGATGTAAAATATTGGAGCTTCATGACATGTCTGCAAATGTGATGTTGGCATATGGCACCTCCCTCCCATCCTTGAAGGCCACTGATTTGAACCATGATGCTATGGTCACTCAACATTTAGACGGTTTATGTTATAATCTTGTCATTAAGTCTGATACTTTACTAGATAGTAACCAAGTCATTATTATATGTATCAGAAATAAGAGAAGAGAGTTGTCACAACAAAATTGTGTTGCATGTTCTCTATATCAATGTAATTGTACACGTATAAATACATGAAGGCATTACCTAAATATAGGCACACTACCTTATTACAATCATAACTAGTTGAGAGAATATCTCAACCATACAATAAACTAGGAGCTAATCTAGCTCTCATCCAACAACCTCCTAAAACCACTCAAGAAGGCTATTCACATAGATACATTCTCTACTTGATAATAATCTCTACAAGAACAAACTTATGTGACTAAATATTAGCACACAAGACAAGTATGAATTACTTACTCCAATACTCCCCCTTAATGGGTACTTGTCTTGTTAAGTGAGATCTACATTATTCTTTGGTCTACTACAACAAATGCTTCTTCAAAGGTTGAAGATGATCCCACACTGCAAAGACTTCATTTGGTCCAACCCGGTATTTGTATTATGTACCTTGAGCATAGAGTCACCACCAAATTGTTAAAGTCCATATAAAGGAACAACCATCCACTGAAATACATGGGTACCCAATCATTGTAACCGTCGATCTAATAGGAATTCCTTCACTTACATGGTTCATTCAACTTCTTGATAAACCCCCCTTGAATGTGCAAACAACTCCACCAGCAATTTCCAAGAACTAACCAATGCAACGGATGCACCTTGCTCTCTACTGACATTTGTTCCTCTAATCTTGCTTGATTCAATTCCGACACACCTGGTCCAACATCACCCCAAAGTCTACAACCAGCAAATGGCTCACCCAACACACAAGTGTTAACAAGTTAACAACTCCTTATATTGGTGAACAACCTCCCCTTCACTGGTGAACAACCTCCCCTTCAAGGAAACTCAACAATGAACATCAAACCTCCAACTATGAGTCTAAAGCCACACAACCATTGTTGAATACTGGACCATAACCAAACCAAGGGTACACATGCATATATAGGGCTTACAGCGATATGCTCAATTATATTATGCAAATTTTAAACCTTGCCCCAAATACCATAGAACCATAATGCTTTCCTTTGTTGATTTATTCTTCCTTGTGTTCCTTTGAAGTCATGCATGTAATCAGTGTCTCCATCTTTGTCATCCTCGGTCTATACCTGCAAAACAAGCTCATCCAATACCGGAGTGCCTAATTCCAATATGGATGAATCCTTGCAACATTAAGCTAAGCAACTCAAATTTACTTCCCATCACAGACCATTTTCTAAGAGCTACACAATTTTGACCCTTTCTCTGCAACCAAGAGCTATTCCTTGTTTGAGGTACTCCCTCTTACACTCCTCTTATTTACAACTTGGTCAAAACACATAAAAAGACATTGTACATTGTCCCTTCCCTAGACGTATTTCAATCCTTACAACATTTTCTCTCTCTCAAATAAACACCATGAAACCATCATGCTACATGACAACCAATTGTTTCCTATGTTATCAACCACACCATAAAAGGCACTTTCATTGCACCATAACTCAGTTCTTGATGACCTCTAAGTGACTTCTTACCATAAATTTGACAACCTTGGACCTTCGCTTTAGGGTGTTGGGTAACACCAATCATGCACCCTAGAAAAGAGTGTCATTGATTACTTTCTCTAGACCTAAACTATGAAATACCATGAACACATACTCCTCCATTTACAAGCAAGAGACTAGGGCCACATGGCCATGACAAGCACGATATCATCTTTAAAAATTTGAACATTTTCTCATTTTTACAAACAATGTAGAAAATAATTATAAAGATATATTTTTTATTTGACCTTAGTGTATACCTTCAAACTCGTCCATTGCCATCTCACCCGTATCCTTTGAAATCATCCTTCACCACGTTGTCTCCCTAATTTTGAAAGTTGTCAGTGCCAAAGGTGCCTCCAACCTCGTAGAGCTTGAATTATTTTCCATAATAACTTTGGAAATCCATGTTCCCCATGACGCTTTCTTGTCTATGGTCACTAACATTCTTTGAGTGCAAAAAATCATCATGCGCCCTATTGTTGTTGGATTGCTTGCTTTTCCCACATTTACTTGCACTGGCTTATTCAAATACTCCTAAGTAGGTGCTTCTTGTGGCATCATGGCATTGAACAATAATGTCATGTGCCTTTTAGGAAGATTTTGTGTGACCTCTCTTATCTGGGGGTTCAAAACCCATATCTAACATTCTATCGACCTTAACAAACGAGATCCTACAAAGAGAGTTGTTTCCTTGTTGTAGATGATCTATATAAATCTTCCAGGTGTAGCAACAACAATTTCGACTCCAACTCTTAGCTCTAATCTCAACTCGACGATGTTTGTTCCTCCAACAACAATAGCAATCCTAAATTACTCCAATGATCTGCTAAAATCCTTGACCTCTTTTTCTATCTGTCGAGCAAGCTCTCGAGTTAGTGTCAGGACTAAAGCCAGAGGTCCATCCCCATGCCGAATAAGCAATTGTATCAAGCAGTGTTGAATCATGGGAATATATGGACATCAACATTCAACCTAGCCATAAAATCTTCAATCTACTCATTTTAAAGACGGTGATTGCATTCAGAAGGTTGCCATTAGGAGAAAAGATAGGATCGGGAACATAGAGCCATGGGATCGAGGTGCCTGTGAGGGAAACCAACACCGTTGCAATTGTTGTCCTCCTCGAGATTCGAACCTCGCCTATTCAAATTTCCAAAGTTAGGACCATAATCCTTCTTGTTTTTGAAGCTCTTACCTTCACTATATTAAACTTTGTATTGTTTGCACTAGCTTCTTTCTCTAAAATATTAACAAGTTCATTCAACGAGAAATTCAAGAACTCATGTGCATCCTAGTGCATATAGCTGCAAAAAGCTCATTTTACTTCTTCACCCCTTGCACAAATCATTTGCCAAGCATGTCGAGAGATCTTCCTCTACTTCCACTGTTGTCTTATTGTGGCCATTATTCTCCAACAAATGCTCTCTAAATGGAAGACAAAAATAGAGAGCACAGTAGTAGGTATTGTCAAAATTCTCCAGGGCAAGACATTTCTCTCCCTCTAGGAATTGATCGCCTAGGGCCTTCCCTAGTTTCGAACCAGAGCTACCCATTCATCATAAGTCGTCAATGCCACTATTTTATATATTGGGAACCTGTATGGATCCTTATTTGAATATGTGGCAAGATTTTATGCAAATACAGGCCAATTTATTCCACAGGAGTGTTCATAGAATCAAGATCATAATATCCCAATCTAGGATTTATCTGCCCTCCACATCAGAGGGGCCGAAACAAGGTGAAATTTGTCAGATGATGGATCAATACAAGAGACCATCGATCGATTCCTTGGCACTACAAGAAAAATCCAATTCACTATATGAATTCTTCCCTACCCCTACCAAGATAACCTCTTTACAAACCACAAACACAAAAATGTAGCACTCTCCTAAGTTAACTTTCTATGACTAAAACACTCAACTTAGCTTTACTCTCATTCTTCATTTGTGGAAGATTTCTTGGAGATGAACTCCTCACACAAGCCTCCTACCTTAGGAGCCCCATTGGCTTTGATACCATATCAAAATAAGAGAAGAGAGATTCCACAACAAACTGTGTTGATTGTATCTATATCAATGATTGTACACATATAAATACATGAAGGCTTTGCCTAAAGATAGACACTCTCCCTTATCACAATCATGATTCATAACTAGTTGAGAAAATATCTCAACCACACACTAAACTTGGAGGTAATCTAGCTCTCATCCAACAACCTCCTAAGACCATTCAAGAAGGCTATTCACGTAGAGACATTCTCTACTTGATAATAATCTCTACAATAACAAACTTATGTGACTAAATATTAACACACAAGACAGGTATGAATTAATTACTCAAATAATATGTTTTGGTTATGCCCATTTTGTTGAGGGAAATTGTGGCAAATACTGTCGATCAAGTTTTGAGTATATGTGACCCTCAAACTCATTTGAAGGGTCCAAAAACAGCTACTCCTTTGTCCTTATATTTTTGTGAATACATAGTAATATAAATATGACTTTTAATTTTTTCCAATGAAATACACTTTCTGGGGAAATCTGCCATGCACTTTCCCTCATTCCGAGGATGGTACCCACGGTAACTAGATTTCACAAAAACTCGAAATTTTGTCAACACAAGGCTCAAAGCCATTAAGACAATATAGTCATTAAGAGATAAACACGTCACTCGTGGGAATTGAACCTAGGTGGGGAGGATAACGCTCCTTCTTACAAACACCCAAGCTAGACTAAATTGACAAATATACCTTTTACTTACCATGCATGTGTGAGTATATATCATTCTAATGGATGTTTAAGAAGTAGAGCTACATTTCCCTCCCCAACAAACCACATCATTCAATACATTTTATACCAATAATGAAAGGACTATTCTTAAGAGATAAAAACTAAGTTACAAAATAAACAATATGCATACGGACAGTCAAATTACCAGTGTAACGAAAGGACTAGATAAAAGGATGACCTTTGAATCACATGTGCTAAGCAGAGGATGCACAAATTCAAATATACACAAATCTATAATTAGAAAATTGACAAACAACCATTTTTGCTAACTTTTTTAGCTACTCGTTTTTGTAAAGTCCCATTCAATATAAAGAAGCCCACCTGCCCACCCCGCACACATGCGCAAACACACACAAACACTTAGAAACCAGAAATCCTTAACGAAAGGTAGTGCGTTAAGAAAGTACATTTTCATGTTCCATGTGGCATAGAAGCTTAATTTCTCGAAGAGTCCTCTTTGCATCAATCCTGTTATCAAAAGCATTGCCAATTTTTTTAATAGCAACTTCCTCATTCGTCTCTGTGTTCACTGCTGAGCTGTAAACGAAACCAACAAAGTGAAGTTAAATAAAAACTATGATAGTGACAAAATCAAGTTGCATTTAAGCAAAATCTTTGAAAACTACAAGAGCCACAACAAAATTGATGATGAGAGACATGTGTGAAGAATTGGCTCTTCGAGCGTCAGTGGTCTGTGAACCCTCTTATTAAAGTGTAGCAGTGGTTTGTGATGCGTTTCTAACAATAACCAGTTAGAGGGCAAAAGTTGCATAAAAACAACAATTAGCAGTTGCAAAGAAGATTATGCACAGATGCCGTGAATGGAACGATGGAGCAAGTTTAAGATGAGTTTCACTTTTTGTTAACACTCGCCTACGATTAGTTTAACTGTAATATAGACAGTAAAATTGGTTGTGCTAGATGATCGAGGTGTAGAACTTAACCAAACTTAAATTCAATTGCCTGTGAGCATAGTAATAATGGTTGTGCCAGATGATTGAGGTGTAGAACTTAACCAAACTTAAATTCAATTGCCTGTGAGTATAGTAATAAGACTTACCGTAATAAGTCAAACGGCTTGCTTGCTTGACTTGCCGAAATTTGTATGCTCACGCAGGAATTCTCGAAGGATTCTTAAAAAATAATGTGAACTGATCGAATACATAATATTATTCTCCTACTTAGCTATTGCAAGAAAAAATCAAAGTGGCATATGCCTAGTTGAGGATTTTGATCCACGTTCTATGGAACAATGAAAACAGTTGTACTGTTCTCATTCAATATTCAGCATATATTTACAGTAAATAATCTTTAAACCCTAACATTGAGAAAGAAAAGAAAAAAAGACGAAGCAAATAGTCGCGGGTTCAATTCCCACAGGCACGAAAGTTGAGATAGGGTTTACTTTGCCACGATCCGACTAAACAAGCATGTGGCGAGATCATCATTAAATACTTGAGCTCGAGTGTTGGCAAGCAGAGACAGAACAGGGATAAACATTTAATTTCTGGGGGTAAATAAAAACCGAACCTTAAAAATAGCATCCGGGAGTTGTTGGGAGAGCTTACTTACCAGACAATGCCATATGCGCCGCGGCCGATAGGTCGTATGGGGGGGATGTACTTGGAAGAGACCTCGAAGAGGTTACCAAAGATATTATACTGCACATACTGACCTCCATGGGTCAGAATTCCCTGTATGTGACCGTCCACTGCCGCAGCGCCCGCTTCCATGGCGCTGTCTTCTACTTCTGCATCCAAAAGCCCCAAGGCCCCAGATGCTTCTTATTCAGCGAACTGCCGAAAGGATGCAGGAACAGTGAGGAATCCGATCGCACACGAAATTGGTATTCAAAGGCTGACGACAGCTTTGTTCTGCTTACTAACAGGTCGGATGGCAACGGATTGCAGTTGGAGCAGCCTCGTCCTGCTCTTTGGCTTTTGTATGACCTTTTGTGATGATGTCCTCCGCCTTGCTGTTGTGACACTTTTTGAGTTTAGGGTGAGGTAATAACAATATAATTAATAAATAAAGAAATGGAGGCAAAAACAATTGGTTCGGACCATATTTTTAAATTTTCTTATACGTAAGAATATTAATCTGAATTTTGTTTAAAATGATTTTGAAAAATAAACATAATATAATAACGCCAATTGTTTAACTTCTAAAATTTAGGTGTTAGACAATACATTTTACTCATTTTCTTTACCTGTGTTAAGTTTTAATTTGACTTGTAAAACCACGTGTTAAGTTATTTCTCTTTTTCACATTTACACATATCATCTGATAAGGAAAGGAAACCAACTCGCAAAAGTCAAATATTTTCTCAAACAATTTGGTTTATTAGATTGGACTACTTTCCTCTCTTTAACCACCAATTTCTTTTGTTGGATACGTGTTATGTTTTTATTGGACATGAATTACTTTCCTTTACTTAACTAATTTGATTTGTTAAATATATATTAAATTCATTTACATATAAAACATATAATTGATGGAAAAAAAAAAACAATTCTCAAATGTCAAACACTTTTCCTTGGAGAATTTGTTTAGGCACATACATTTCATCATATCATTTA
Source organism: Picea glauca (assembly GCA_000966675.3). NCBI lineage: Eukaryota > Viridiplantae > Streptophyta > Pinopsida > Pinales > Pinaceae > Picea > Picea glauca. Next base: position 282,128 of record JZKD02S1674480.1, read on the forward strand.
ATGAGAAAAGAAAACCAACCCCTAAAAATCAAACTTGATACACTCACATATATCCCAAAAGTGTGTGATGCACACACTGAGAAGAGGAAACCAATTTTGAGAAGTTTCTATATATATGTGATGAGAAAAGAAAACCAAATCCCTTTATAGACATCTTATAAGTGTGTGTGATTTCTCGCATTCTTTGCATGGTATTTGAGATAAATGTTATTAATGGACATGCTTATCTAACCTCAAGGAACCCAAGTGGATTCAACCTTGTGACCTCCTTGATCATTACAACAGCAGCATGGCAATTCAAACCACTTACGTTAACCCTTAATAAATGTGAGTGTTGAACTTCTACCATGGCTCTTTAGTTTTTGCATGCCTTATTGTGATGATGTCCTACTTGCTTTTGTGCCATTTTTTGAGTTTAGGGTGGTGACAATAACAATACAATTAAAATTAATAAAGAAAGAAATGGAGGCAAAAACAATTGGTTCGGACCTTCATTCTCAGATGTTTTACATTTTTACCAATCATGGTTAAGGATACATGTTGGTATCTAATTTGAATGTTTTTAGTAAGTTGTTTTGGAGAGGAAACATCAAAAATAGTATGAAGCAAATTGTTTAACTCTTTGAATTTTGGGGGTGAGCAATACACTATAGTTATTTTTGTCTTTTATGAATGTAGCATTTTAGGATTTTTCCACTTTAAATAAGGATATTTAAATTAATTTGGCTTATCGACATGTGTTAAGTTCATCCACTTAACCTAATTTGACATGTGGAACATGTGTTGAGTTCTTTCACATGCGCCATATAATTGCACGAGGAAAGGAAACCAACTCCCAAAAGTTAAATACTTTCTCAATCAATTTGGATTATCATACATGTGTTAAGTTCCTTCACTTAAACCAATTTCTCGATCAATTTGTCTCATCATACATGTGCTAAGTTCCTCCACTTAAATCAATTTGAGTTGTGGTGCATTGTGTGTGTGTGTGTTCCTTCCCAAACACTCATATATTTTTCCCATTTAAAAGAAAATGGGGAAACCTTCCAAGCACTTCCTCACATTCTATTGGCAAACATGGTTGCCTAACCTCGAGGAACCTAGGAGGATTTAACCTCATGACCTCCTCGGTCATTACAGCTTCAACATGGCAATTCAAACCACTTAGATTAACCCTTAATAGATGTGCATGGTAGACTTCTACCATGCGAACATTTTGGACCTAATAAAAGTCTATCATGCACATATATCAAGCCTAAAAAAGTTGTTGAATCTATTAAGGCATATTTCTTAAGGAGTTTGCTTGGTTAAATTTACTATTTGGCTTAGGTGGTTTGTGTATGCACTCTAAGTTTTGTTTTTCCATGTCTATACCACACTTTTGGCTTGTAGTTGGCACATTCTGGCAAAGAAGAGGGTGTTTTTTCCTGTACATACATGTCGTTTGATGGATCTACTACCTCCATCAACCTTTAACTTGTTGAAGGTTGCTTTAGTTGGTGTTAAGTTTTAATTTGAATTTGTAAAACTATGTGTTAAGTTATTTCTCTCTCTCTCTCGTATACTCACTTATATCATTTGATAAGGAAAGGAAATCAATTCACAAAAGTCAAATATTTTCTCAATCAATTTGGCTTATTGGACATGAGTTATGTTCCTCCACTTAACCAATTTGATTTGTAAGATATATGTTAAGTTCTTTTACACACACACACATACATTTTATAATTGATGAAAAGAGGAAACCAACTCCCAAGAGTCAAACACTTTCCCTTGCACATTTTTTTTACATACACACATATCATTTAATGAGAAAAGAAAATCAACTCCTAAAAGTCAAAAAATTTCCCTCGCACACTTGACACACTCACTCTTATATATATCCCAAAAAGTGTGGGACACACACACACACACCACTTGATGATAAGAGGAAACCAACTTTGAGAACTCTCTCTCTCTCTCTCTCTCTCTCTCTCTCTCTCTCTCTCTATATATATATATATATATAGAGAGAGAGAGAGAGAGAGAGAGAGAGAGAGAGAGAGAGAGGTCAGACAAATTTGGGTCCCTTGAGGTTAGGCAAACATTTTCATTGTTAGCATTTATCTCATATACCATTCAAGGAATGTGAGGAATCACACACACTTATGGGATATATATAGAGGGATTTGGTTTTCTCTTCTCATCAAATGATATATATAAATATGTTTGTGTGTTGGGTATGTGTTATATTCTTTGCATGAGTAGTAGTGTTTGAGCGCCTACGTCGGGCGCGCAGGGGGGCGAAGCCCCCCGTGTGGGGGTTCGGAGGCAGCGCCCTCAAGAAAAAAAAATTTGCCTCGGGAAACGCATCACATATTTAGGTGGTTTTTTGGCACATGGTTTTTGCTGATGGTTTTCTATTTCCGGTTAAGGAATTAGGGTTGTGGACTAATCCAGGCCATTGGGTTAGGGTTTTGGATGTCGTTGGTCCTATATGTATATTGTATTGTAAACAATGTAAAACATATGAATGAATATAGAATATGTTGGTTTTCCCGGTTTGGGTTTCCAGGGGAAAAATCTTTGTGTAATGTTTGTATTTGCCATTGTATCTTTTCTGTTCTTTTACTGAATATCTGTTTGCAATAGATATTGTACAAGGTTAGAATTTACAATATATATATATATATATATGTTAGGCAAACATGTCCATTGTTAACATTTATCTCATATACCATTCAAGGAATGCGAGGAATCACACGCACTTATGAGATATATATAGAGGGATTTGGTTTTCTTTCCTCAACAAATGATATATATCTGTTAGGCAAACATGTTCATTGTTAACATTTATCTTAGATACCATTCAAAAAATGTGAGGAATCACACGCATTTATGGGATATATATAGAGGGATTTGGTTTTCTTTCCTCACGCTTATGGGATATATATAGAGGGAATTGGTTTTCTTTCCTCATCAAATGATATATATTATATATCCCATAAGTGCATGTGATTACTCGCATTCCTTGAATGGTATCTAAGATAAATGTTAACAATAGACATGTTTGCCTAACCTCAAGGAACCCAAGTGGATTCAACCTCATGACCTCCTTGACCATTACAACTATGACATGCCAATTCAAATTGCTTAGGTTAACCCTTAATAAATATGCATGGTGGACTTTGTTGGGTATGTGTTATATTATTTGCACGAGCAGAAGTGTCTGAGCATTGCACCGGGCGCGCAGGGGGGGCGAATGCCCCCCGCGCGGGGGTTTGGGGGCAGCGCCCTCGAGAAAAAAATTTCTACCTCAAAAAATGTGTCACATATTTAGGTAGTTTTTTGGCACATGGTTTCTTTGTCGATGGTTTTCTATTTCCGGTTAAGGAATTAGTGTTGTTGACTAATCCAGGTCATTGGGTTAGGGTTTTGGATGCCACTGGCTCCTATATGTATATTGTATTGTAAATAATGTATCACTATGAATGAATATAGAATATGTTGGTTTTCCCGGTTTGGGTTTCCAGGGGAAAAATCTATGTGTAATGTTTGTATTTGCCATTGTATATTTTCTGTTCTTTTACTGAAAATCTGTTTGCAGTAAATATTGTACAAGGTTAAAATCTACATTTGGTATCAAAGCTTTGTTGGCTTCAGGGGGATGCCTTTGTGGTCAAGGGTTTGGCTCAAGACTGTGATAAGCCTTGTTATAGTGGGAGATATATGGTATTGATTTTTCAGGTGAAAAGAAATGGCAAGCAATTCGAAGATGGAGATCGAGAAATTTAATGGGAAAAGTTTTGAGTTGTGAAAGCTCAAGATGGAAGATCTGTTGGTGGACAGAGATCAGTGGATCACGGTAGATCCAGGTACTGCACCTATAGGAACTTCAGCAGATGACTGGAAAAAGTTGCATCGAAAGGCAAAGAGCACGGTCTGAATGTGTCTCTCTCATTCAGTATTATTGAATGTGTCAGAGGAAGCTACAGCCAAGGATTTATGGGAAAAGTTGGGGAAGTTGTATCAGTCTAAGTCCCTAGTAAATAAACTATTCTTGAGAAAGAAGTTGTATAACCTAAGGATGAGAGATGGAGACTCGGTGGCAAAACATTTGAATGCCTTCAATACTATGGTAAGTCAGTTAGTATCTGTTGAGATTAAAATTTTAGTTGAAGATAAATGTATTAATTTACTGTGTTCTTTACCAAACTCCTGGGATAGTCTGGTTGTGTCCATAGGTAGTAATACAACTTCCTTGAATTTTGATGAAGTGGTATCATCCTTGTTTTCAAAGGAGATGAGACAGAAGAATATGGAAGGACAAAACACATACACATTATTTGCAAGAGGTTGTTCCAAAGAAAGAAATAGATCTAAGTTCTCAAGTGGGAGATCTAAGTCTAAGGGTAGATCTAAATCTCCTGGAAAGTTTGTAAAGGTATGTTGGAGATGTGGAAAATAAGGGCACTACAAGAAACAATGTAGATCCAAAGTTAAGAAAAAAAAGGGATCCGGAGAATCTCCTTCTACAGAAGAAAAGACCTCCAAGGAAGAAGGAGGGGATGTGTACTTGGCTTCTTCAAGAACACATGCAGATCATGAGGCATGGTTGGTTGACTCTGGTGCATCTTTTCATATGACTCCCCACAGGGAGTGGTTCTGCGAATATGAAAGGTATGATGGAGGTAATGTGTTCTTAGGTGATTATTCGACAACCAGAATCATAGGACAAGGAAAAGTCAAGTTGAGGCTTGTTATCGCACAGTTTGTAGCTAGGATAAAAGGCTATAAGATAGAAAGGCCCAAACTGGCCTAACATGAACCTATCTTACCCAATGTCACCCCAATGGGATGGTTCTTTCTCTTTAGGGAGGTGAGGTGTAGGGGAGACGTCCCCGATGACTTGGGGCTTTGAAGAGGCTAAAAGATATTAAGACAAGGGTAAAGAATCCCCCCTCGTGGATCACCACCAAACAGATAGTCCCGAAAAAACAACTAATAATAAAGTAAATCCCCAATGAAGAACACCTACCTGGAACAAAGCAACAACAAACTGATATATGCAAGCTATTTCAATGGGTTAGTAATTCACAAGACTATCTGATAAATATATATAAGCAGCATGGCAATAAATATTGACGAAGTCGATGTTTATCAATGTAGCAATGAAAATAATGTCACTTCATCAATAAATATTGGAACGATGTAGCATTTAATACAACCAATCAACACTTTGTTACATTTAATGCCTAAATCACCATTCAATTGCTTATAAAACAAAATGTTGTTGTATTAAAGATGAAATAACCAATGATGACGTCAACAACTTAGGGTTAGTAGGTTAGCGTTTAAAATTTAAAGAAATTAGAGAGTTGTTTGATCAGCTTCACTTCAACGTTAGAGGACTTTCAAATCAGTGCCTTAGGGTTTAATGGAGTCATAAGTGAAGGACACAAGAGTTGAAGGAGGCGAGATTTCAAGGACAAGAGGGAAGAGTTTTGAGGTGTTGCAAAGGCAAGGCCTCAAAATCAAAACCCTAGGGGAGAGAGGGTCACTATGGTGTTGCTATAGTAAGGCCTCGTGCTCTCTCCTCCTTCCTAGAAAAAGGGCTAGCTCAAGAATAAAGCATATAACCAAAACAAGAGGGTTTGATGAGGTGAGGTGTTGTTACAACAAGGCCTTTCAGCAAACCCTAGAAAGAGTACGGCCCTAGTGTAGTAGACCTAGGCCAGGGACGTCTCACTCTTCTTGGCTTTCAATTGGTACGACTAGCAAAGAGGAAGAAGAAATAGGAGTGTAGCTACGACTATGCTCTTTCTTCCTTCTTCAATGGCAGAAAGTTTCTCTATCAGGGGACATGAGACAAGGACTTACTTGTGTGTTTGTCACCTAGGGTTTTGATTCAACAAAATTCATAAACACATGCAAGAAATTAAACTACAACCATTCATTCAAGAAGTTTTGCAAAAAAATACTTACAATTCATCAAGAAATAACCATGCAAACCCTAGTTGTAACACCTTCCTTCAAGAGAAACACCATAAATGCCAAAAATCACTTCCTTCAACAAGTGCGCATCACTTAATCCAGCCAAATACCCAAGAGAGGGCCTAAATTTCAATCCTGCTTATGGAGTGAATGAGTTATGATGATAAAATGAGGATCAAAATCCTTAATATATACTGTATCAATGACCTAATTTACTTTTTAGGTCATAAAAAGGCTGACAAGGCCATAATATCAAAATTATATTGTTTTTACATTAAATGCTAGACTAAAACCCTAATCAAGCAAAAAGGTAAGACGTCACCCCTTCCTAGGGTGACATTAGCCCCTATCAGGGCAAATGTAGCCTCCTAAAGCAAGACGTTAGCCTTCATTAGGCTCCTCCAAGCTGCCACACGTGCCAACTGCCCTGTCCATTTGCCAACATGCTCATGATGATGTCATAAGCCTCCTGGTGACATCCTGGTCCATCTAGAGCCAACGTCTCTCTGAAAGTGGGTCAATCCCCCTAGGCCAAGCAGTGTCGAGGTGCCTCTGGTGGAACGTTCTCTTCTTCTCTAGTGCAAAGTCTCTGATCATTCTCTACCCTATCTCTACCCCCCTGATGGGGTCTCAACATCCATCTGGTGGGCTCTTCGGTCCCATGGAGGTCCGAACTGATCATCTCCCCATGTGTACCGGTCCAAATGGTACCTGTCCGTCGGGCATGGTCCTGCACATCAAAAGTTACGCCCTCCATGGGTTCATCAATCACAGGGATCATAGCAATGTCAATCACGTCTCATCATTAATATTATTAAACCTATGCATAAAATCCCTAATACATCTGTCAATAGCTCAAAGACATTACATAAGCTCGCTATACAAATCTGGAGGAAAAGACAAAGCGTTCTATTGGGCTAGTTTCCATCGAAAAAGGTGAGTTTCCAGAAGAAAACCCCATCAAAACCATGTGAGTGGGTGATGTGGTTAAGGGAAGTCCAAGCATGTGGGTGTAGTGAGGGCCAAGGATGCAATGTGTTATCAATGGGTGTCTTTGTAGAAGGCGAGTTGTACCTGTGATAGATGCACTCTTTCCAAGCCCATTCTTGCCTTTATTCTTTTATTTCTTTTATTTTTCTTTTTGTTCAAGAGCTAATCAGGGGACACTGCCCTGGTGTGGTGACCAATGGTGGCAGCATTACCCACAAGTGCTTTCACAGAAACGAAAGGTTGGCTCGTGATGAGACCCCCTTTCCCTTGGCCATGTAGCCAAGAGTCACTGCCCTAGCGTGGTAACCAGCCAGTGGCAATGTCATACTGCTAGGTACACATGGACCTAATAGGCTGGCTCGTGATGAGACCCCCTATCCTCTGACTAGGTCTTGTTTTATTATTTTCTTCCAGGTCCCTCTAGTTTCTTGTTGGGAAGCCTTTTATTGCTTTCTCGGGGATCCCTGGGCGAAGCATCTCGAGGTTTTATTTTTAGGCTTTTATCTCTTACCATATTGCTTTTACCTTCTTGGACTTTAGCCCCTTCTTCCCACGAGACAAGGTGCAATCCTGAAGAAAGGTCAACCCAATTCCGAGACAAAGGGAGTGGGACAAGTGAGCGAGAAACAAGATGAAATATTGGTTTTATGATGGGAGCAGACGATGGCGTTTCAGAAATACCCCCAAGTGGCAAACCAAAACCTATGGACAAAGGCTTGCTAGGACACCCTGTCAATCCCCCCAAACATGGTCAAGTGGGAAAATGTAAGGTCCAAGCAGTTGTTAGAAATAAAAGGAATTAGATGCATATATTTAAAGGTCTTAATGATCAAAAGTGACACATACCATGATACTTGGACCAATTACCTCATGGAGCAAGAACTCTTTCTGATATAGGACCGAGCCGATGGTGATGGATGTTGTTGTTGCTGACAAGACAAAGATGATGGAAGAAGAAAAGGTGGGCCCTCCAGGGCCATGCTCAGGTCAATCCTGCTCTCGGTACTCCATGTCGAGGACCTGTGGGCCTCGAGACATGATCTCCTAGTTATCCCTAAAAAGTGGGGATAACATCTAGCTCCAACTCAGGGACATGTGCTCACCGTAGAGCGCATGAGAACCTCAACATCTCTGGCATAGCTTGCAGACCTGTTGAATCTCGAAAGAAGCATCAATAATAAAAATGGGTGGTAATTCCACCCCAACATACATACATATATATATAGACTGAAAGAAAACAATCAATAGTGTAAAGCAAACTACTTACATGCACTTACCTGTTGGCTGGATTTTTGGTGTAGTCAAACAATCAGTGAAGCCAATCCAACAATGTCCCACAATACCTGCCTTTGTGCTTCATCATAAACCAGAACAGTGACAAATCAAGCACAAAAATGACATGGGTTAGAGCATATAGCATATCATCGAAAATCATAAAGTCTAATTCATGGAGGCGGGTGGGAGGGATAAAATCTTGCCAAGTCCATCTCTGAGGAAAGCATTCAGTCCACCTCCGGAAAGGGTCATGAAAAGCCCAAGGTTCATAACACTGACTCAAAAGGTCTGCACACTGGCTACCTAGAACGTTCTCACACTTTGAAGCCTGGGAAGGGATTGACAAGGATGTATCAGACGATTAGAAAATTCTCAAGGGAAAGTTGAAAAACTGATATGATAAACTTAAGCTTGTAATATTCAACCAACCCTTGGACTCTAGGGTTTTCCCCAGAGGAAACTCAAAATAAAAAACATACTTCCCAACCACACCTACAGAAACATAACAAGGTGAAGTAATCGGAGGTGGCTGGGGAAAGTCGTCACAAGGATCCTCCTTTAAGCCAAGAAGGTCCTTACTTTTATCAAGACCTGAGCATGGCGGTGGTTGATAATCATCTTCATGGAGAGAATCCAAGTGCTCAGAGGGGTACTCATCAAAACCCTCAAGGTAAGACTGAAAATCATCATGAAAACAAGGTACTAGGTCATCCTTGGGTGTTTGAAGAATACGAGTAAAAATCTCATTTCCTTGTTGCCACTAATCAAGAGTAATCTATTGTGACAATTCTAAAGGCAACATTTGGAAATGACTCTCAATGTCATAGATGGGATCCATGTCATAACCAACTATATCCCACCTACGTCTCCCAACACGTATGAACTCATCAATGTTATCAATTGTGTCACTATCTGTGTCATAACATGCGGGTTTTGAAAAATTCAAGGACACATTTATTTCCTCCTTATATTCCCCATCCTAAAGTAGAGAAGCATCAAAATCTTGGGGAGGAGGGAAACTTACTGTTTCTTCTTGTGCAAGAGCTTCGAGGACTTTGGTGTTTTCAGCATGGGTTATTTTTTTATCCTCATGGACTGCTTCTTTGTCTTTGATTGTACAGCAAGGAATATTAATTTTGTTCAAGGCTTCCATTTCTCCTTCATTTTTTGAATCATGGAACAAGGTGTCATTGGAATCCCGAAAAGGAAAGAAACTAACCTCATCATCCTTTTGTCATGCAGAAGAAACAGGCTCTTGGATTGCTTCATCAGAGGGAGGGGCATAGGTTGATACTTCATCATTTTGCTTGGGTTCCATCTCCTCAGCCATGTCTTCAACAATCCCTTGTTGAATGATGGTTTGTTCCCCTTCTTCCTGGAAATCATCAACGAAGTTTTCATGGGAAAACAAACTTTCCATACTAAGAGTACCTGACGTGAAGAGGTCTTTTATTCCAAATAAGGAGATGTTTCGTTCAATTCCTGTAGCCATGTCGTAATCTTCATCGAGCGTCCTTGGCCCCTTTTTACTAAGGGACAATCCTAGGTGTGCCAGGATCGCATGGGTATAGAGCTGGACAATATACTTGTCTTCAGGACGATGGCTTCTAGGAATCTGACATAGAGTGCCCTCAAACCTACTCTGGAAGTCAAATAGGGTTTCATTCTCAGCTTGTTTTATATGCTTGAATATTTTTAGCAGTACTGAGATGTCTCCCAATCTTATGCCCCATTCTTTGAGAAAGACTTCTTCTAGCTGGTTCATGGAGGTGATGCTAGCATCGAGAAGATCATCATACCATCTTTTAGCATTCCCGTGAAGAGTGGTGGGAAAAAATTTCATCACTACTTCTTCGACATCATCATCGACAGGATGGAGTCCAAAATAAAAATACAAATTATTCACATGAAAGTCGGCTATTTCCCCATCGCTACCAGTGAATTTAGGGAGCCATCTTTCTTCTATCGGGGGTATTTGTCGTGGGTATCTCGGGATTTTGCTCATGTCTAAAGGCTTGTAGTTCCCGGGATCCCATTGTGAAGTCATCGTTGGCTTCATCATCAATGGAGTCGCCCGATAATTTTCTTGAAACTATCAAAAGATAAGGGAAAACACCCTAGTGGAGTCGCGAGGTAAGCTTGTAAGATAAGGCATCTAGAGGCAAGGCTTACCGAAAATTGTCATCTGAGGAGAATTGACTCAGTGTTCCCCAGCAATGGTGCCAAAATGTTATCGCACAGTTTGTAGCTAGGATAAAAGGCTATAAGATAGAAAGGCCCAAACTGGCGTAACAGGAACCTATCCCACCCAATGTCACCATAATGGGATGGTTCTTTCTCTTTAGGGAGGTGAGGCCCAGGGGAGACGTCCCCGGTGACCTGGGGCTTTGAGGAGGCTAAAGGATATTAAGACAAGGGTAAAGAATCACCCCTCAAAGATCACCACCAAATAGATAGTCCCGATGAAACATCCAATAATAAAGTAAATCCCCAATGAAGAACACCTACCTGGAACAAAGCAACAACAAACTGATATATGCAAGCTATTTCAATGGGTTAGTACTTCACAAGACTATCTGATAAATATATATAAGCAACATGGCAATAAATATTGACGAAGTCAATGTTTATCAATGTAGCAATGAAAATAATGTCACTTCATCAATAAATACTAGAACGATGTAACATTTAATACAACCAATCAACACTTTGTTTCATTCAATGCCTAAATCACCATTCAATTGATTATAAAACAAAACGTTGTTGTATTAAAGATGAAATAACCAATGATGACTTGAACAACTTAGTGTTAGTAGGTTAGGGTTTAAAATTTAAAGAAATTGGAGAGTTGTTTGATCAGATTCACTTCAACGTTAGAGGACTTTCGAATCAGTGCCTTAGGGTTTAATGGAGTCATAAGTGAAGGATGCAAGAGTTGAAGGAGGTGAGATTTCAAGGACTAGAGGGAAGAGTTTTGAGGTGTTGCAAAGGCAAGGCCTCAAAATAAAAACCCTAGGAGAGAGAGGCTCACTACGGTGTTGCTACAGCAAGGCCCTGTGCTCGCTCCTCCTTCCTGGAAAAAGGGCTAGCTCAAGAATAAAGTATATAACCAAAACAAGAGGGTTTGATGAGGTGAGGTGTTGCTACAACAAGGCATTTCAACAAACCCTAGAAAGAGTACGGCCCTAGTGTAGTAGACCTAGGCCAGGGACGTCTCACTCTTCTTGGCTTTCAATTGGTACGACTAGCAAAGAGGAAGAAGAAATAGGAGTGTAGCTACGGCTAGGCTCTTTCTTCCTTCTTCAATGGTTGAAAGTTTCTCTATCAGGGGACATGAGTCAAGGACCTACTTCTGTGCTTGTCACCTAGGTTTTTGATTCAGCAAAACTCATAAACACATGCAAGAAATTAAACTATAACCATTCATTCAAGAAGTTTTGCTGAAAAATACTTACAATTCACCAAGAAATAACCATGCAAACCCTAGTTGTAACACCTTCCTTCAAGAGAAACACCATAAATGCCAAAAATCACTTCCTTCAACAAGTGTGCATCACTTAATCCAGCCAAATATCCAAGAGAGGGCCTAAATTTCAGTCCTCCTTATGGAGTGAATGAGTTATGATGATAAAATGAGGATCAAAATCCTCAATATATATTGTATCAATGACCTAATTTACTTTTTAGGTCATAAAAAGGCC
>JZKD02S1674480.1:334520-348685 GCA_000966675.3 Picea glauca
CTTTGTAATATATATATATATATATATATATATATATATATATATAATAATTATAATAATAATAATAATAATAATAATCTATTTTTAAGGTCACGACCAAGCCAGACACCAAATTGGTGTATGAGACCCCCTCCACCCAATGATTTTGACTGGTAAAGTCTACAGAGGTATACATACCCTACCCCCCTTTGAATTTGAACTTGTGACCTCGAAGAAACACATGTTCTTAACCATTAGGCCCACTTAGGCTGTATATATATATATATATATATATATATATATATATATTAAAAAAAATGTTTTTAGGAATATTACTTTTTGAATGATTCTTTTTTGTTGTTCTATGTTTTTGCTATTGAAAGTCTCACAGGTCTCATTGACCATTGCTTTGGAAATGCTTCATGTAGTTTAAATATAACCTGGTTCTTGGAATCATGGGATTGATTTCTATATTGTAAGTGGAAAGTACGTCTATAAGTTCGTTCCACTATATCCCTCATAGTTCTGTTAAAAAAAATCCCCCTTTGATTAATCTCCAACACCACTCAAGATGAGCTAAGGACCAATTCATCATCATTTACATCTTTTATATTAATTAATTTTGTTTTGTTGTGATGACATTTTGTTCCCTCGTTGTTGGTGCCTATAATTTTTTAATTTTTTTTGTAAGTGAGTATAGATTCCTGTATTACTAAAAGAGATTATGATACAAAAAGGGGGACTCCCTGGTCTGCCAAAAAGGAAACCAGACCAGGGGTTCTGGAGTTGCGTTTTCTGGGATAGCAGAGGGGTATGGTTGGACTGCCACCTTGGGAAACCAACCCAGTCCTTCCATATCCAGTTTTGAAAAGCTAAACAAAATTGTATATGTAAAAAGACACAAAACATAAATTGAGGCTGACCCTTTGTTGAGCAACATGACTTGACCATTGGCTAAAACAGGCGCTAGTCCAGGATGATGATATGTTTCTTTCCTTCATCCTCCCTATCTTTGTTCTCCTCTTTCTGGACCACCGTACGAGTCTTTTTGATACGGGATGGTGCTCCATTCCCGTCCGCTGGCGTGATGTCCATGTGATGGACATAGCGCAAGTATAGGTGGAATTGGGATGCCACTCGCTCCATCTTCTCCTTCTAGTCCCTCTAGTACTCGACTAGCCATTTTGTACTAGCTTCTAGGTTGCTGAGGCGACTCAGAATCTCTTTTAGCAGTTTTTTGTGGTCCTTGTTATCCTTTCGGCTGGTATCTTTCCTTTCAGATCTGACCCTGCCTATTAATATCTTTGTTTGCCATGCCATCTCCATCGCTTTGTGGTAGAGGGTTTCTCTGGGCTGCGTGGTGCTTGGGTCCGTTATCTAATCCGCTTCTTGAATTAGTTCCTCCCAAGCTTTACACTTGCGTTTAACATTGATTTCTTTATCCCATCTAGTGATGGTCACTTTTCCCTTTGGTTCAACCAGTGTATAAAAGGTGCCCTTGGCGTCTCTGGCCACTTGCTCCATCCTTGTGATCATCTGAGGGTTTGTTAAAGGTTATTTTCCCTGGGGGCTTCTCTTACTGTGTGTTCTCTTCATACATACCATCCCAACTAATTTGTGATAGTTTTTTTGTTGGTTTCTCCTCCTGTTCCTATCTACACAACCCTTGTTTTTGTGGTAGCTCCTGCTGTGTGCTTTTCCTGTCTATATCTATTCCTGGTGCTTCTTCTCTTATGGGATTTACCCAGCTGCAGGCTCGTCCTAACAATCATGGTCTGCCCGTAGAGGTGAACCTTCCCGTCATTTTTCCATGTCTCGGTATGTGTGATCATGATGACCCGACCATAAACCCTGTGCCGACACTTGCCCCTGCTCATTGTACAACCAACTGTGCTACTCCCCATACCTGTGCTTGGGTAAGGTGTATCCATATTGGTCCATCGTACCACCTTTTCCCTTCATCATTTATGGTCTGCTGATTCTACTCTATACTTTCCCACGAACTACCCCTGTACTTCTTCCTATTGGCAAGACCTTGGTGTTGTACCCTCATCTGCTGTGTGGTCTAAGTCTGCATTGTAACTTGTGGTCAAGTGTTGGGCAGTCAGATGCTGCCTAGGTCCTTCATGCTCGCCAGTTGGCCTTGCGCCTTCGTCCTTGATGTGGCCTTTTGTACTTTGGCTGTCGTCACAGTCCTTTGTCACTAGTTGGATGTTGTCTGTTATAAACTGACCATTCGGGATGTTACTCCAGGTAGTGTCTAGCTCTGGTCCTTCCTTGCTGACCCCCTCATTGGCGATTCTATCCACCAGTCCATTCGCTGACCTGCATACCCAACGCAACTCTACTGTCTTTATTGTTTGCAGATGCTCCTGGATTTTTTGCAGGGTGTGTGCCAAGCTCTAGTGCCTCTGAATCTTGCCCAATCTGGTGCCATTTTGGAGTCTCTTCACTGTGTTGATAACTAGCGTGGAGTCACCTTCCACGATGGTATTTGTCATCCATTCACGGCTTAGAATATTGAGGCCGATCTCCAGGGCTCCGAATTCTGCTGCGTTGTTGGTTGAATTTCCCATACTCCTAGCGTATAGTCGGATTATGTTACCGTCATTATCCCTGATTACCCCTCCCATTCCTATCATACCTGTGTTTCCTTTTGCCGCCCCATTGAAATTCAACTTGTGGGACCCTGTTGGAGGGGGATTCCAGTTGCGCACACTTATTTGGAGTTGCGGTAGCCACCTTACTTGAGTGCGGTTGCGCCTGTCTTTTAGGTGAAAATCTTCTAGAACTCAGGAGTCTTGGCCTGTGAGTTGTGCTCTTCCTGTCTGGAAATTGCAGCTTTGTACTGTTTCTCTTATCAGAGAGATTATTTTTTCCTTGAGTTTCCCTTCAGGTTGGCTTTCATTCTTGAAGATGTGTCGGTTCCTCTCTTTCCATATTTCCCATATGATCATCCCCGGAATGAGAGTCCAACAGAGGTTCATCTCTTCATTTTCGCTGTAATTCTCATTCCAGGTATTGATGGTTGCACAAATGTTACCTCAGATCCTATTGGACTGTCGAAAGATACCTGTCGCCCAGTCCTAGATCTCTGCTATGTAGTTACATTTATCGAGGAGATGATTCATTGTTTATTCCTTAGCTTGACAGGGGTGGCATCGTGACGGGCCAATGAATCCCCTTTTCCTTAAGTTTTCCCAAGTTAGAATTCGGTTGTGAAGTACTAACCATTTTTTATTTTTTATTTTTGGCCATTGGGGGTTGTTCCAAAGCTTATCCCATTGTTGCGCTGAATCTTCTTGGTCCTAGTCCGCGATGTAATGTCGGGCTTCTTTCAAGTTGAACTCCCCACCATTTTTTTGGCCCCATCTTAGTTGGTACTCTTCTTCCGAGACTGCAAGTTTCTTTTTCCTTAGTTCCTCTTCCACCTCTTTCACGATTGTTGTGGTCCGATCTCTATTTTTGCGAATTTAGATTCTCCTAGATTCTCCATCTGTTGCGATCTGTTTCTTGTTTCCAGTAGTGGTAGACTTTGGTTTTGCCTTGCGTGATCATGTCCTCTTGGAGTTCCTCCCTGTCCGGATTTTCCATTATGGGTTCCTGTTGCCATGCATCCTCCCAGAATCTGGTTGTCTTACCATTCCTCACTTCCCAAAAGTTGTGTGTTTGGATCCAGGTTTTGTTGCGCCAAGCTAGATTCCAGATGGTTGATCCCTCCCTGGTGCCCCTAAAGAGGATTCGGTCCTGGTTGTTTATGTCTGGGGCATACTTGGCCTTCCAAAGGTTTAACCATGGTGTAGAAGTTTCTTTGACCCATTGCCACCAGAGTTTCGCCCTGTAGGCTTCGTTGGTTACTTGTGGGTCTTGTAGCCCCAGGCCTCCTTTGCTTTTTGGTTTACAGACCTTCTCCTAGGCCACCAAGGCCCATTTTTTATTTGTTTCTGCTCCTCTCCATAGTAAGTCCCTTTGGATGGTTCTTATTTTTTGTAATATCCCTTTGGGGGCGGGAAATACAGACATCATATAGGTTGGAATTGCTTGCAGAACCGTCTAGGTCAATATGAGTCTCCCCGCTATGTTGAGGGATCTGTACATCTAGTTTTTCACCCTCTCATGTAACTTGTTGATCACTCCTTCCCATGTTGCCATTTTGTATGCTTTGTCTATCAGGGGGATGCACAAGTACTTGGTTGGGAGTGTTTTGCGTTCAAATCACAAAATATTTGCCAGGTTTCTTTGGATTGCAGGGTTGATGTTGAAGAAATAGATCATAGATTTGGAGTGATTGATCTCGGCACTTGAGGCTTCCCCAAACTCTTCTAAGATTCTTTTATAGGCTTTTGCTTCCTTGACCGTGGGTGTGCTAGGGAGTAAGGTGTCATCCACGAACTGTTGGTGTGTGGAATTAGGATAGTATTGAAAGGTTTGATGCTTGTTATTTCTCCTGCTGTTGTTGCGTTTTTTATACTTCGACTGAGACCTTCCATCATCATAATGAACAGGAAGGGGGAAAGCAAGTGTCCTTGTCTGATGCCTCTCGTAGGCTAGAAAGGTTTGGCTGGGGCTCCATTTATTAGGAGTGAGTAACTTGTCATCGAGACTAGGGTGACAATCCAACTGATCCAGTGCTGGGTGAATCCAAAGGCTTCCAAAGTCTTGACCATGTAGTGCCAACTAATTTTTTCATAGGATTTTGCTAGGTCAAGTTGTATTATCACCCCCCCTCTCCTCTAGATTTTTAGGGTGTGGATTATCTCGTGGGCATGGATGATGTTGTCCATGATTTTTCTCCCTTCCAAGAAACTCGCATGTTCTTGTGAAATCAGTGTGGGTAGGAGGGGTTTCAATATATTGGATATGACTTTGGAGATTATCTTGTAGACCACATTGCATAGAGCTACCAGTCTGTATCAGTTGGGGGTCCTGGCTTCATTTTATTTGGGAATCAGATTAATCATTGTGGCATTTAGCGCTTTTAAAATGGAGGCTAACCGTCTGGAGTCCTCCACTACCATATAAACATCTTGTTTGACCACTTCCCAACAGGCTTTGAAAAATTCCATTGTGAAACCATCTGGACCTAGGGCTTTCCCATTGGGCATCTCTTGGATCACTTGATCAATTTCTTCCTTAGCGATGGGTTTATTTAGGTTGTTATTTTGTTCCTCGGTGACTAGACGGGGGATGTGCTGAGTTATCCTTTGGATGGCCTCTGTTCGGTCTTTGTTGGGCTCCTCGACTATCCCATGGAAGTGATTTACCAGAGTATTTTCAATCTCCTCGTGGGATTCTCTCTCGATCCCATCCATATCCTTAATTTTCAGGATTTTGTTGTGGGCTCTTCTAGCAATGGTTGTTCTATGAAAAAAATTGGTGTTTCGCTCTCCTTCCATTAACCATATGATTCAAGACTTTTGTCACCATAGATTTTTTTCCTACTGACATCTACCTTCCCATTCCTGGGTCATCTAGATCTCTTCCTTTTTTCGATCCTCTGTATAGCCATCGACTATGCATATTTCCTGGATTTTTCTCATTTTGTCTTCAATATTTTTTTTCTCTTGGTTTATATTTCCAAAGATTTCCTTGTTCCACTCCTTGAGCTTATATTTGATGTACTTTAGTTTCTTATAGATTTTGAACATCCTTGTCCCTTGCTCTGGTTTTTCCTCCTGCGACCACTGTTTGATGTTCTCCTTGAAGGTGGGGTGTTCAATCCAAATTTTTTCAAATATAAAGGGTCTATTCTTCGATGTGGTTTGGAAGTCTGCTTCCAGTTGGGCTGGCCAGTCATCAGACCCTCCCGAGGGAAGGATGCTGCAGTCTAAGGTTAACCCCTATAGATTGATAGACTCCGACACCATGAATCTGTCTAGTCTTCTTGCTACATGATGTTGATCCATCTGTTTATTGTTCCAGGTGAACTGTCCATTATTGGTTTTGATGTCCACCATCTTCGCTGTGACGTGATGATGTTGAAGTCCCCTGTCAGGATCTATTGGAGGTTGCTGGATCGGGTTTTTAGGTCTTCTAGGTCTAGAATAATTTTCCTCTTTTCCTCTAACATCCGGGGTCCATACACATTGGTACATAGAATCACCTCCGTATTTCCAATGATTTGCATGCTAACCGAAAGTGTGTGCCTGGTGGCTTCGACTGCTATTAGGCTCATCACTTGTGGGTTGCACAAAGTGAGAAGACCTCCTGCCATTTGTTGTCCTTTGACAACCATCATCTTGTACTTGCTCCATTTTTTTTGCTGATTGTTTCCATTCTGTCTGTAGTGTATTTTGTTTCTTGGATGAAATAAAGGTCTGGTTGTCCCTTCCTAAGTCTACTTTTAAGGATTCTCTTCTTTTGTGGGCTGTTTAGGCCTCTTATATTCCATGTTATAATCTTTATTTAAGCATGTGTGGGGAAGTTGGGAAAGAGATTCTTGATCTTACCTGAGTTTATCAGCAGAGCTCCGAGTTCCTGTAGGGCTATGTTGTTTGATTTCCTGCCTTTTTTCCTTCTCGTCTGCTTGGGTCAGAGATGTGGTTGTCCCTCGCCTGCTTTGATTCCTAGGTGTCCTATTTCCCCGTGTGTGTGCTTGAGCCCTTTGTATTTGGCTTCCTCCCTTAGGAGGAACATGTAATGGATGCAGTCTAGTTGCTTCGCTGGTACATTGTCTACGCCCTGCCTTTTCCATTGCTCCAATGTGTTCGGGATATCTATCCCTTCCCTTTCCACAAGGTCTCTGAGATCAGGATCTTCCGTACCTACCTCTCTTGGAGTCATTTCCGCGTCTCTGTCTGCTTCCTTCATGGGGGTGTTTCCATCTCTGGTTTCTTCGTCCATAGAAGTTGCGTTACCCCCCTATTCCTTCTTATTACTTGGGCTATCTGTGGACTCATTCGTTGCTTGTTCCTTAGCTTCTTTAGCTTTTGTCAGTTCCTTTCCTCCTTCTGCCCCTTTGTTGGTATTGTCCCATCCTTCTGTTCTATTCCTGACCTCCAGATTGCTCCCTGTTGGGGTTTTACTTTATTTCTTATTAGCTATGTTTATGTGGTTCGAATTTATAAACACATCCTCATCCTGTTGTGGTTTGGTGCTTTCTGCTTCTTGTTTTTTATTGAGAGGACATTCTCAGATTAGGTGTCCATGTTCGTGACATCTTCTGCATCTGAAAGGGACTGCTCGTAGTAAATGTTTTGTATCCATTCCTCATCCCTGAATTCTAGAATTATGGCTTCTGGGAGTGCTCTTGACACATCCATATCTATGCAGATTCTTGCATAGGATGTATATCTCCCTTTTAGGGTGGCTTCTGAAGTCTTCACATATTTTCCTAGTTTGTTCCCTATTTTTTCAAAGGTGGAAGGTAGCCAACAATCTAACGACAAGGAGTAAAGTCTCAGCCAGATAGGTACATTTTTGAAAGTTTCTTTTTCTGGGGCGACATTTTCCTTCCATCGCCGCATATACAGTCTTGCTGACGCGTGGAAGTATTCCTCCCTCCCCTCCCCCCCTCCTCTTCTCCTCACCCGCCCCATCCTCCATTACTCCTGTAGACCGTTCCACTTCTCCTCTTGGCTTCCATTGATATTTAACAGTTGCGCAACGTTCTTTCTGTTGGCCACAAACCCATAAAATTACAGATTAGTGCATGCGTCTTCATCTGGTCCCTGTAGAGTTGCATTTGCAGATCCTCTAGGATAACCTTGGGTATCATTGTTGTTTTAGGTTTACATGGTTGCGCCCTTTTTCCCCATTGGGGCTCGTTGTTTCTTGCGCAACATTTTGAGTTTCCTTGGCTTCTTCCCCCATGCACTCACTTTTTCCTTGGTTCCTTTCCTGAATCTTTTTCGGTTATGATCCCGAGGTGCTTGTCATTGGTGCCTTGAAACCTACGCCTCTTGGGCCTTTCCCCATGTCCACCACTACCTGATTGTAGGAGGGAGTTCCATTACCGCCCCCTTTGGTACTCATGTTGTCCTCTGTTGTGGCCGTGACTGCCAAACCCTAGCTTGTAGTTGCTCTGAACCCTAGCAGTCTGCTCCCGGTTCATAACAAAAAACATTGGTGCCTGTAAAACATTAAACATATGTGAATTAATAGATTGTTTGAAACATGTCATCTAATATTTCTAAGTATATTATTAATGAAAATTAAAATAAATAAATAAATATTGAATAGTATTTTTCCCTTCACCTGATTCATCCTCTGCAATTTTTCCATCAAGCATTTACGCTCTTCTGCACTTAGATCATAAATAATGTTATCGAGCTTCCTCATTTTTTAGCCCTCAATAAAACACACTAACCAATACATATTAGTTAAACGTACATATAGTTCAACCATATTAATTTTTATAGAATTTACAAAGAACCTGCCTTTTTTTGTTTTTTTGGATGTGTCATCATTGTGTCGATAAAAAATTTTCTTATTTGAAGTCTTCTCAATCATACTTTTATCAATATGCAACCTATACCATTCAATACATAAATTATTAAATATATTTTATAAATAAATCACATAATTTTCAGCGAAAAAAAATTCGTTGTAACTGGTGCACTTTTTATATACAAAGCACTTGTGCGCTTATTACATAAAATGCACCGGTGTGTTCCATACAACAACACACACCGAACAATTTGATTTCTTTTTTAAAATATTGTGAATTACAACAATGCGATATATATAGAAGACATCACAACGACTACAATATAAAACAAAAAACATAACAACAAAATTAAACATAGCATTTTCTGTGTTGTTTAGATGAGAACATACCTAAAACGAAAATCCCTAATTCACAACTGATAGGGGGAGTTAAACCCTAGGGTGAAATTTTTCATTCACGTAAGCAAAAAAAAACAAGGGTTTAAGGTAAGTATGATTTATTTTTTTTATTTTTTTTATTTTTTTTTCCTGAATGTAGGGTTTTGAGTGAATCCCCATTTTTTTCCTTAAAAAAAGCGTAATTTTATTCATCTAAAGAGAACCAAATTACATTTACAGGTGCCTGAGGCACACCCCAATCATGGGTAAAGAGAGCAGAAAAAAGAAGTCAAAGAGGGCTCATATCTAGCTAATAAGCCATTGAATATAGTTACAACAAAAAAAGGACTTGAAGACATCCTGCATCTAAAGGAAAAAAGCCAGAAACTGCACGCCCAAGAAAGGACCTCAAAGTGCGAAAACACTACACGCCCAAAAAATGGACCTCAAAGCTCTGACCCAACCACCAAAAATAAGTCGAAAACCTAGCCATCGTTCAACCAGATCCCAAGTCCAGAGACCCAAAACTAGCCATCAGAGCACCATGATAGAGAGCCACCAAGACAAGCCCTATACAGATCAAATCGAGAAGAAAAATCTAGATTTTCCCCTCGCAACATAATCCAGATCAACATAGAAGACAAACCGGTCTACTTGTACCAAAACTTGAGAGGAAAACAAGCAAACACATCCACATGAGGTCTAGGGCCACACAAATAGAACCCCAAAAAATAGGGCGCCAGATCCATCCAAGGCCAGATCTGTCGCAGGTAAGATAAGATAGCGGGGGCACCAGCGAAAGAGACAACCAGATCCACCCATGGGGTGTTGGAAAATAATAGGTGTGCTCGTTTAACCATAGATAATATATAAATATTGTCACCCAACCATAGGTCGAAGCCACCCCCGAGCACCTTAACCTTGACAAAGAATAATTCTGGAAGCAAACCTTAGGCCTAATAGCCAATCAATGTAGCGTACCTCTCTTCAGAGCTAACAAATAAGGTAGAAAGTCCAAACCATAACCAATAGAAAGTCCAAGACTAAACCAAGAATACAAGTTGTAGTAGCTTCAGATGCAGCTACTCTCCAGACATGCGCACACTCAATTTCTATAGTGCACACTTTTGCATATTTGCAGTTGCGAGCTATGTGTGTGAAATAAGATCTAGCGTCTTGTATTTATATTGCTCCTCCATAGCTGTCTGGGCCGATTTCTCATTCTGGAGGCTAAAAACTCAATATTAAATATTTCTTTTAGTCGACTTGTCTTCTAGGGTTATGTCCAATGCTTTAGGGTTTCTTCTTGCTTCCTAGAATATTATATTCTTGTCAGGGTTACATGTGGAGGTTAATACCTTTCGCAGCTACCATAATATCAACACTCCCTCCTAGTTAGGGAGGTATTGAAAGAAATGGTCTTGAGCACAAACATACCATTCAACTGGTAACATCATCATAGCCATACATGTTATCTCATGATTAGATCACGAGCATCATCATCACTATCAATATCATCTGATAGCATCAACTGCATCATCTCTTGAAGCCATACTCCATCTGAGTAATCATGCATGATGCTAAATAAGTCACTCACTCCACAGAGTGATACAAGAACCATTATTCTAATCTGGACATATGTCCTAGAAGAATAACTATTCTGGGAAATTTTCCACTTGAAGAATGCATGTCCACTAGCACATTGACTATCCATCTAGCTGATAATCATTTTCAACACTTTTGATAGTCTACACGACAATCAGAACAAGGACATTCAATAGAACACAATTGTTTCTATCCATAGTAGTACACAACTCTACTATCCAGTGGTACACAACCACACCAAGAAGCACCCAACTACTTAATCAGTGACACATAGTCACAACCAGTGGAACACATCCACCATAGTAGCATACATCTACTATCCAGAGACATACAGTCTCCATAACAATCATATCATCTGATATCAACCTGCATAGAAACAATATCATGATATAAACTGAGTCATCTAGGCCATTCTTCCACTCACATCTATGAGATATGGACGAGCATCTACCCTCAGAAAGTAAAACATCATCCATGGGCTATCTAGACTATTCTTCTCAAGCATAGAAGAATAACTGTTTCTGATTTATGAGCCTGGACCATTCACCTAACTGGGCCATTCCTCCGGCACTAGTCATAGTGAAACCTGGAGAGAATGAGTCTGCCCTAAGGAATGCCTGTTCCTGATTGTTGAACCTGGACCATTCCTCCGGCACTAATCATAGTGCAACCTGGATAGAATGAGTCTACCCTAGGGAATGACTGTCCAGACCATTTCCTAATGGAAATGACTATCTTGCACCAACCTCTAAAATGGACAATTCTTTGAAACTACTCACAATTGTGAACTTCGAAAGAATGACAACTCGGAGAGGCAGACCATTCTACTTCACAACTACTTAGAGTGACTGCCAAGAAGAATGATTGTCCTAGACCATTCCTCCACACTGGCCACAAGGGGAATCACTATCTATGGTACATCAACAATCTATCGAACCATTTTGATTACGAAAGTGATTGTTGGATCTGGACCATTTTCCGAACCAAAAAATGCATGTCCATCCAAAATCTCAAACCACTTTCTGAATTGGAAAGGAACTGCTCATCCTGGACCATTTTTCAAACTAAAAATGACTATCCATAAATCGATAACACATCAGTTCTCCCTCCCAACCTCAGAGTAATATCTTCGTTTTTCAATAAGGAAGTCATCTCCATGAGCCCCAACTTGTTTCTTAAGTATGCAAAATTTTTCATCTTGGACAGAGGCTTTACCAAAATATCTTCTATCTGCTCATCTGTGGAGATATATTGAAGAACCACTTCTCTTTTCTGGACTGCATCACTGAGAATGTAACAATTGATTTCAATGTACTGGTTTTATCTGAAGGCTTCATATAGCTCTGATCATTACAATATATCATGGTTGAATTTTGCACTTTTGTTTCCTTCTAGCTCATGACATCGTGGCAAGGCTCAAACTGAAACATATCCAAGTAACACTTCTTCCGTCATGAGAGTTTTCCATGGATTAGCAATCCATCATCCCAGACTTATGAGTAACTATTTTGATACAGTATCTCTGTCATAGAAATTTTTCACCACGCTTTTGTTGTATATGAGATATTCTGCATCAAGTTGTTTGAATCCATACAAGGTCTTCTTATATCTGCATACATGGGTCTCTTTCTGGTATACCTCAAGAAATTGAGATTGATTTACATAAGATTCTTCCTCAAATTCTCTATTGGGAGAGCAGTCTTTTACAACCAACTGATGTAAACTTCAATCCATGGATACTACAAGAGATATAATAGCTCAGATAGAGGTATATCTGGTTTACAGGAACAAGCTGTTATCATTGTCTTCTCCTCCTTCTGGAATAACCTCTGGTTTTGAATCTCCCAATGCTTCCATTCATAACCCTTTTTCACAATTTCTTACATACATCGTTCTTCACCATAACTTCCGTTTCTTTTGCTTGATTGCTTCTAGTGGGTTCAAACCAAGTTGGTAGTCTTGTAATTCTCGGTATAATGACTGGTTGTTCTGGATTTTCTTTCTCTCTTAGAATATTCATGTTCTTCCTCATGTTTCTTTTTAGCTCTAGGGTCCATGGAGTTTTATATAGATTCCATGCCCTAAAGATTCCAACTTCTTCCTTTCATCATAGGATCATGGATGTAGATGAACAACCAAGGATACTTTAAGGCTTCTTTTTGAAGAAGACTTATTCTATAGTGAAACTGAACACGTGTTGCTTTTCATGGTTGCTACTTTCAATGGGAACATAGATACTTCATAATCCTCAATGGATAATATTATTTAGAATTAGCTCCCTCCTAATCCTTGCTTCATGCATGAATGCATGCTCTTCTTTTGGAATTATATAATCAAATCCCTCCATCTACGAGAGTCCACGCTTCCGTCTGCATCCTTATTGCCTTCTGTAAAGTGTCACAAGTCTTTTTCTAATTTCCTCTTGATTGTTGACTTCTTTCTCTCTTGACTTGTTATGGGTTTCTTCAAGTTTGATTCCGATTTCGGCTTATCTTGAATTTGTTACTTATGTAATAGCTTCCACATGAATTGTTATCAAAGATTGTCAATGTGCTTCATCTTTTCGTGTGTATTTCTTGACTTGTATTCATCGTGATAGCAATCCTTATCTTGTTATTCTTCCATAGGTATTGTTTCACTTGAACATCTTATCTTCTAAGCAATAGATATGCAAGATATGTACATAAACTATGTAAACATGGTATGTACAAGAACTATGAAGAATATTGTTACCTTGTCTTAGAAGAAGAAGTATGTTTTATCCTAGTTGGCCTTGTTTGAGGGTTCCCTTTCTTCGGCAATTGATGCTTCATGTGTTTCCTTCCTTTTCTTTAAATCAGGACAATGATTCTTGTAGTGACCATATTTTCGATAGTTGAAGCATTGTATTTTTGACATATCTTTTTCTTGATTTGGTTTCTTCCTTGAGTCAAACTTCTTCTTATTCCTGAATTTCTTGAACTTTGTTGTGTAGGCTTGATCATCATCTTTCCTTTGGAATTTCTCTTTTTCGCTAATCCTTGATTCTTCTTGTGCACAACAAGTCTAAAGTTTTTCAAATGTGGGATATGTTAATATTATGGTAGCTGCGGGAGGTATTTACCCCCATGTGTGAACTTGACGAGAATAGAAGACTCCGGGAAGCAAGAGAAACCCTAATGAATTGGCTGATAACCTTAGAAGCCTTGTTGACTCAAGAAGATAATTTATATTAGGCTATTAGCCTCCAAGAGAAGAAGTCGGACAAAATTAATAATAATATACTAAACAAACACATACCCAGAAGGAGAAGTTGGCCCCAACAAACTAGCAGGATTACTATAAATACAGGGCGCCAGTTCTCATTTGACAACATCTCAGAATTGCAGTTTCCCAGTTGGTGCGCACTGCAGTTGCAGTCTGGTGCGCAGGTTTGGAGGAGGGTTGCAGGTGCAGGTGCAACAACAACTAGTTTGAGTATTGGCTTGGATATCTCTTGGCTAGGGTTTGGAACATCTGATCAGTCTTTTGTGATGCACTATCCTTGGGGATTGATGCACTACTATTTGTTTGGATATCTAGCCTAGGGTTTGCTTCCGGAGGAATTCTCAGGTCAAGGTTAAGGTGCTTGGAGGAAGGCTTCGGCCTGTGGTTGGGTGACGAGGGTATTGTCAATGGTAAAACGAGCACACCATCTTCTATATTCTAACAGGTTATGGGTCCACACCCCTTCAGTCAGCCTAAAATGCTGGAAGGAAACATAACCGCTAGATATTGAGCTCGTTGAGGAACTGTCGCTAGGGTTACTAGCAGGAGCAGCTTCCAAAAGCACTGCA
>JZKD02S1674480.1:360707-382780 GCA_000966675.3 Picea glauca
TAACAATATCTTGCCTTTCAGATAGTGTCTTCTAGGGTCTTTGGCTCGTCAAACTCAATCCTATTCTGATAGTCCTTAGGTAGTCCACTGATGAATCATTGCACCTTTTCCTTTTCTACTTTTATATAGGGTACGTACCTTAGCAACTCGAGGAATCTGCTGACATATTCCTCTATGGTGCGTTGCCCCAGCTTGAGTTCACAGAATTATTTAGTCTTTTCGTCGAAATACTTTTTCGATCGATACTTCTTCCTGAAGTATTTCTCAAACCGTTCCCAAGATAGGTCTTCTTCATGAATCCCTTTCACATTCTTAAGGTCGTCCCACCAAATGGAAGGCTTTCCATTCAAGTTGAAAGTGGCTACTCAGGCCTTCAAGTTTTCCGAGAAGTCATGGTTTCTGAAATACTTCTTTAGTCCAAGCAGCCATGCCTCCACTTCCTCTCCCTTCTTTATTTAACCGTCGAAAGAAGGTGGTTTGGCCTTCTTGAATTCTTTGAGATTATGATTTTTGGAATGATTTCGCTTCTTCCATTTTCTTCGGGAGTAAGAACTAGTTCTGCTACTAGAAGATCCCTCCGAGTCGCTAGTTTCCTTTCCAGAGGAATCGTCCAATGCTTGTCCCTTATCTTTGGGGTGGACCTTTCTTGAGGTGCTCCTCCCAATGTGGCCACTTAAAGGACCACGCTTCCGTATTCCAGGTGGGCTTTGACTTCTCTTCGTTTGTCGTTGGTCCGTGTGATTGGTGTCAGGTCCATGCTGCAATTGTCTTTGTATGTCGGATAAGATCTGCAACAAGACTGCATTAATCTCCATTTGCTTCTCTTGCTCTTTTATCAACCTCTTGTTGTCAGCCTTGCAACTCTCTAGTTTGACCATGAGGCTCCTCACAGTCTCGGCTAGATCTGGAGGGGTCTCCACCACTCTCCTTTCATCAGACACTTCGTCTCTATTGTGGGAGACATCCCCCACTTCGTGGTGCATCACCATTCTATGCGTTTGCAGTTTCCCGCGGTTGATCGCCCGCTTGTTGTGCAGGAAAAACACTTGTTGTTAGTCAACATTATATTCATTCACAATCAATGCATAATTCATATTTTTCAAATGCATACACACAATAGGAAATTTTCATTCTTAACTTTGGCTTTTGATAAAGGGGGTTAAGGTAGAGGGTTACTTCTTTTAAGAGTACTTCAAATGGAGTTTCTGTGCAACTCATTCATGAGCCCAAGCAATTCAAGTGTTGCAACCATGCTCTGATATCAATTTGTCACACACCCACTACGACAACTAAGTTTTTTTTTTTTGTGTCTTTTCTTCGAGGGACATAATTTCTTGGGCTCGTAGGCTATGACCATCCCTTCCCCGAATTTCTATGGGGCCTAGCACAGACCATCCCTTCCCTTATCCTCCTCCATGTGATCATAGGCTATGACCACAGGCCTTACCAAAAAGGCACTTCTGGCTTTCGTAATTCGGGGAATCACGATGCAAGCATTCCCCTGTTCTTTGTCTTTCGAAATGTCGAAACCCAAAAGGGTCTAACAGATCCTTAGCTCCTCCCTTGGGTTGCTTTTCATACGACCGGTCCTAGGACCTGGTGCTATTCCTCTAAATGCTTTCGAGGTTTTGCAATTCGGGGAATCGAAATGCAAGCGTTCCTCCTTTCCCTTTCGAATCCCTGGAACCCGAAAGCCCGGTATCATCCAGATCTATGGTCTAGATCGTCGACTTGATCAACGACCTGGATTAAATCCCAACATTCTACCTTTCGGGATTTCTGGCGAGGTCTTCACTCCTATTCCTTTGATGTCCAGAACCCCGGTGGCCTTAGGTCTTCGCCACGCGTCCCTACAAATGGGCGGTCTAGATTCTTTCAGGACTCCTCCTTCCTACCACAAGACCCTATCCGGTGACCTGGGGATCATTCATAGAGCGCATCGGGGTTTCACGTACCGAGATTTCACGACTGGCGAAGATGAGGGGTCTTGCTCTTAGGTTTCTTAGGTGCTGAAATGCCGAAACCTATTCACGCTAGACCAATTCAGGGTTTCATGTACTGGGATTTCATGACTGGCGAAGACGAGGGGTCTTGCCCTTAGGTTTCCTGGGTGCCAAAATGCCGAAACCTATTCACGCTAAACCGATTCGCGGTTTCACATATCAGGATTTCGCGACTGGCGAATACGAGGGAATTGGCCCTTGGGTTTCCCGGGTCCCGAAACATCGAAACCTATTCACGCTAAACCGATTCAGGGTTTCGCATATCGGGATTTCGCAACTGGAGAATACAAGGGAACTTGCCCTTTGGTTTCTCGAGCACAGAAACGCCGAAACCTATTCACGCTAAACCGATTCGGGGTTTCGCATATCGAGATTTCGCGACTGGCGAATATGAGGGAACTTGCCCTTGGGTTTCCCGGGTGCCGAAACGCTGAAACCTATTCACGCTAAACCGATTCGAGGTTTCGCATATCGGGATTTCACGACTGACGAATACGAGGGAACTTGCCCTTGGGTTTCTCGGGTGCCGAAAAGCCAAAACCTGTTCATGCTAAACCGATTCGGGGTTTCGCATATCGGGATTTCGTGACTGACGAATACGAGGGAACTTGCCCTTGGGTTTCTCGGGTGTCAAAACTCCAAAATGCCGAAAACATGAGAGAACCACTGTCTCTTGTACAAGGTTTCCAGACTCAGATCACATGATCCTTCAACGGGTTCTTGGGTAATTATCCCTAGGCTTGGTGACCTGACTGAAAAGCCTTCCTAAATCACTGAACTACGAACTCTGTGATAGGGGTGAAGTAAACTCGTGGGTTTACCAAAACGATAGTCTTTTCAAGGAACTCACTCCGGCTCTAGAATGCGAGGGAACTTCCCGGAAGGAGGTGCCTTTGGGAAATCAAACCAGGGCATAGCGTGAGTCAAGTAAATGGGACAAATCTCAAGGGAACAGACTCATAATTTGAACTTATTCATTCTATACATAAACCGATTATGGTCGTATAAGTATAAGCATGCATCCATTATTTCTGATCAAAACACCAGGCAAACACTTCTATACATAAACCATTTATGAGTGTGCAAACATGAGCATGCGTCCAGGATATTCAATTCAAGATACAAGATATAAACACTTATTAGAAAACACTAGGTGTGACACGACTGCTAAGAGGGGTGCTTGTTTCCACCCAACCGTAGGCTCAATGACTCCAAACGGATTTACCACTAGCCACCCCCGAGCTAGACCATGATGCTTGAGATTCAGTCTCCTACTTTCAGTTCAATGGAAGTCAAGGACGAAGGTTACTCTCCTTCTCCTTTGTTCAGAACTCCCTCTATTTCTAGAGCTCCTTTAGTTTTCTTCCACTATCCCTATCGTGCGTGTCCTCCTCTCCCCCCTTACCACACTTCCTCTCTTGCCTTTTCTCTGCAAGATTGCATGTGGTGAGAATTTCCCTGTCTGTGGTCAAGTCTGGGAGCTGTTACGGATGGGCGGTTCACCCTCATCCTCTCATTAACTCTTGAGGAGCCCCCCCACCTACTAATCTGACGCGAAATCCATTCCAGGGTCAGAGAGGTTCTTTGGTCTTTGAGCAAGTAAAAACTAGTACGGTACTGGCTCAGTGGTAGTTAATGCAACCATTCCAGGTCCCTTCCACTACCTCTCATTAGCCATCATGGTCTCTTTTAGCACATCCCCCTCCCAGCATTCATGCAACACATAATCATAACATAATTTACATTCATCGACCTTTTATACAAAGGTTCGTCAAATCAAACATTCACATCTTTGAGTTTGCCATAGTTCCTGGCCAATATAGTTATTTTTACAGACTGGGGGAAACAAGGTGTTACAAACACCCTTATAGAAGAGCAACATCCGCTTTCAATGATAAACCAGAGAGAACCCAAATGCCTACAATAATGACACCAACATAATGGCTTAGAGCATATGAGAGAAAGAGAAGGAGAAGGATATTACAAAAATGTTCGATTCGAATGGGGAGCCTATGTTCGATGATCCAAAATTCTTCGACACCTATGTTGAGAAATTGCCCATTAGGATGAAAAGGAAATCTATCTTTTATGAGCTCCCCTATTGGGAGCATCTTAAGATTGCCCGCATACTACATTCCATGCATATATTTAAAAATATTTCATCTTCTTTATGGAGGCACATATAATTGAAAGAAAGTGGCACATTGGTTGTGAGGAGAGATCTTATTTCTTCAAAAACTAAAAAGAAGCATTGGCCAAGACAAGAAAGTAGAGGAGAGGCTGTTCCCTCTTGGTCTTTCAAAGAAGGTGATGTCCCATGGATTTTGAAGAAACAAGATCTTTCTTTGGCAAAGGAAGCTATATTGGGTGTGAAGGTGCCTTCTTTATATGGGTCTTCCCTACAACGTTGCTTCACTATGCGTCAAGACCATTTGTCAGGGTTGAAATCACATGACCATTTGAACCTTCTAAAGGTACGACGTATGTCAAAAATATGATTTTTTTATTTGTAATTTTTATTTTTGTGCCATGGGATAAAATATAATTCATTTTTTATGTGTTTACTTTGTAGTGTCATTATCCTTTGCTCATGTGTGGGTGTGTGAACCATGACTTACCCCATGACCTAAGGCGTGCCATATCTATATTATCTGCATTTGTATGTTGGAACACATCAAAGGAGATTAGTATGGCTAGCATTCCACGATGGCATCAAGAGATATTTGAGATTGTTTGTATGTTTGAGAAGGAACTACTACCGAGTTTCATGGACTTGCATGTTCATCTTCTAATTCACTTAGTAGATGAGGTTGAATTAGTCAGGGTGGTCTCCTGTCGTTGGATTTTTTTTTAAGAGAGGTACATGAAGAAATTGAAAGGATTTGTTCATCAAAGAGAAAAACCCGAGGGGTCTATGGCAGAGGGGTACATATCATATGAGTCTTTCTATTATGCGAGTGAGTACATCAAGCAGATCGACAACACACTAGGTGCAATGATTTGGGACAACGAAAGGGATGAAGACAAAAGAGAAAGGGAGCTTCTCCAAATGAATGGAAAAAGGTGTTTGATAAATAGTAAGTGACTTATCGTTTGTCAAATTTCTACACAGTAACTATTCACACTGAACTTTATAATATATATTTTCATGATCTCGCATGTACTATAAGTTGGTTTGATTTCATGAATACATCAATGAATTCAAAAATTGATGCCATCAATAAATTCATTCTTTACAATTTGGAAGAAACACAATGAGTCACATTGTACGAACATAAGAGGAGGAAATGAGAAAGTGTCAGGAAATAATTCAGATAGTTGAATGGTAGAAGCATGCCTTATCCCGATCATTTAAAAGAAAATATTCCAATGATATGCCCCAACGGTTGGGTTGTTGAACAAGTCAGAGAGAAATATGGTGCATCTGGTCGTTACCCGCATGAAGAAGAGGATGCACTAAGCATAGGGATTGGTTGCAACAACTCGGTAATAATATTTTTGTGTACATAATTTTTAACTTTGTAATGCAGATTTGAATTGTAAGTACATCTATATTATTTTATATTTTAATGGTCGGGTTATTAGGCACATATTGACACTGTGATTTGTTCATTTTTTTATAGGTGCATTTGTTCCCATCTATATGGGCATATGGACATCATTTTCGCATAGAGGATGCCGATGATGGATACATGACAGAAGAATGTGGAGTGAAAGTCGGTTCGACCAATCTAGTCGTGCTAGCCACCGCGATCAAAACACCATACATGGAAAGTTGGGTTACGTTGAAAAGATACAGGAGATCATTCGAGTGGACTTCTCTTCTTTCCAATGTGTTATTTTTAGGTGCAAGTGGTGGGACACTTTTGATCAGAATAATGTAAAGCAATATTGTCATAGTGGGATGATATGTATCAACTCTAAAAAGATGTGGGATGAATCTAAGGATTCTAATTTTTTCCCAAAACACTACAACCGAGTGTATTTTTACCCAAGTGTGTTGGATAAAGATTGGTGGTTTGTATTAAGACCCGACCCTAGATCAAAATATATTTTTGAGAACAACAGTGTTATCATGTCAAGCGAGGAAGATAACGAGGGTGATGACAACAGAGAGTGATATGTACATGTTTTATTTCATCTTTAATACTGTTGTTGTATATTTTTGTTTTATTCTTTATTTCGCCAATTATATTGTTTTTTATTCATCTTCTGACAGAGGAAATGTTAAGTTAATTATAACAAATCTTTGAACAATTTTAGTTGGTTAATAGTTAGTTTGATGCGTAATGTGTTTGTCTTTCAAATTATTTCTGATTGCATGGAACATTTGTTAGTTAAACATATTCATATGTCGTTGCATATATTTAAAAATGTTTCATCTTCTTTAAGTATTTCCAATTGTGAAATAGTGAAAAATGTTAAATGCCCACTTGAACTTTTAATGGGATATGGAATTCTACTTTTTATGTTGATATAATTAGATGTAATGATATGGTTGATATGCATGTTTAGTAATACAACATTTTTGAGGATATGTTAACATGATGATCCAAAAACTGAGTTTATGTTCATTTATTTTGTAGATTTAAAAGTAAAATTAACAAAAAAATGTGGTTTATGATTAAAAAACTAAATTTATAACATGGTTTTGTGATAATTTGTTTTTTAACTAAAGTAGTGTTGGTTAGTTTACATACTTTTATCATTGTTTTTGAAAATATTTATAAAATTATGCCCCCAATGTTGAGTAAAAGCACAATTAATGAAGTGATATTTTAAAATTTGATAACAATCAACTTACAAAATAATGACAAAAATAACAATAGGAAGATTTGCATCCATAAAATGTTAAAGCCAATAGAATGCTTATCATTGGAGATCGTAACTTTTTTATAACAACAACTTTTAGTGTAGAAGAGTCTATTAAAAAAGAGTAATCAGTACAATGGAAAATAATATTTATTCATATGTAATTTGTTTTTTGAAAAAAAAATTAGTTAGAATTAATATGTATAATGAACTATGTATTTTTTTTTAAAATAAAAAGGGGGTATTTCCTATTACTGTGCTGTTATGATACAAAAAAGCCACATGTCATCAGTCTGCCACCTGTTTCGCCAAATTAGCAGAAACTGGAACAGGTGGCAGACTGTTATCCTTTTAGTAAAAAAATCTATCCATCATCTACCCTACCAATTGGAAACCAGAGCAAGTGGCAGATGTTTTTCCTTATAGAACTATTCTAGGAATCTAAAGCAAACAAGCAACTGGAAAAAGAAAACAAGACTGTAAATCTACAGCTTCCCAGTACATAGAGCTGGGCAAGAATTGTGCAAAGTACCCGAAGCAAAGAACCATAGACTAATCATTGGCACCTGGGGGTATGTTGTCTGGAGCTTCGGTGAGAGGGTCATCGCTAGTCTGGAGCACGAAATGCTTCGCATAGGTCGAACAACGTTGATTTTCCAGTGCATTCGAGAATATGTCAAATAACATGTCGATCCGCTGACTCATGAGGGTGTCTCGATGGAGCTGGTCCGCCATTTGGCACCTGAGGTCAAAGATGAGCTCTAGCTGCTCCGAGTTGAAGAGAGGTGGCAGAGCTATTTTGAACTCATGGATTGAAGTTAGTGGTGGAGGTGCCAAGACTGGGTGATTCTCTCACACGGTGCCAATGTCTGCAACCTTGATCGCCTCTGCCTCTTCCCCAACTTTGTTGTTGTCGTCCTGGGTTGAAACTCTTAAAGCCATGTGGAGTAATTCCTCTGGGAGTTCCTCCTCAACTATGCAAGTGGCGCCTTCCAATGCATCCTGGGCGCTTGTGCTCGCTATATTGAGGTTGGGGAACTGTAATTCATCCGATACTGTGAAGAGGAAGGATTTCGGTGGAACTTGGATAGGTTCCTCTGGAATCACCTCCTCGACGTAAGTCATCGATGGAGTCCTTGGCTTCTCCAAGTGCCGAGTCCTGGCAATGGACATGACTCTTTCTATCTATTGCAATCGCCTCTGTTGGGCTACCTAGCTATGCCTGGCTAGTCCTCGCCTCGACTTTCCCCTCTCCCTCGACATGGCTAAGCCAAGAGGGCTAAGAATTCGTTGAATGACTGTTAGGAAAACCCATTGCACACTAGTCTCGTTCTCAGAGTAAACAGGGTGGCAGAGCTCGAAGGAGAAATAGTGCCAGCCCAAGCTTAGTGGGAGAGATAACCCCTGGGAAGACATGACGACTATACGCACCCATCCCTTGCAATTAATCCTTAGTGCCCCCATTAGCCAAACTCGAGGGAGCTGTACTCTCATTCTCTACAAATAGTAATGGTCGCCCCTTATTCAAGACTGAGGTGAAGGGTGATGGACGACCATATTTATGGCTAGAGTCCTAGGTGGTTGCATGGCCTCCCATTGTTACGTGGCACCCCATCCAGGACCGAATAGTCTTTTATGGCTAAGTCCAGACAACAATCTGATAGCCTGGTCTTTGGAGAGGTTTGTGCATTCCAGTGGATCAACTCATCCATAGAATTCACTCCCTCGTTTTCCAAGCAATCAACTATTTTGTTTGCCTCTCTTTTCACATGGGAGGGGATAAGGGTGAGATTGGGCTGTAAGAGGGATTTGAAATCCTCCAGCAATCCTGAGAGTCTCCAACCGGGTGACACATCCGAAGGGTGTGATCCATGAATGATTTTAGTGATAAGTTGGATGATGATCTGGGAATCACCCTCCACTGTGAGCTGATGTAAGTCATGATTTGTTGCTAGCTTGATCCCTCTGAGAAGGCTCCAGAGTTCTACTGCATTATTTGTGTTGATTCCCAAATAGGCTGCTGTGTAATGTATAATTTTCCCATCCTCGTCTCGTAGGACTGATCCGAAGCTCATCATTCCCAGATTCCCTTTTGAAGCGCCATCAAATTTCAACTTAATAAAACCAAGGGGCGGGGGGGACCATGAGCTTGGGCTGCTATTGGTCTTAGTGATACCAATATTCTTTTTTCCATTAATGAGGTTAAGCTTCCAGGCCTGTAGGATATGAATTTCTTTAGGATTTCATTTAAGGTCCTCCTGGGTCCACTGCTCATCTTTGATTGTTTCCCAAATCATGTTCATAATTTTTTCCTAGGTTGAAAGCGGGGGGGGGGAGGACATCGAGTGAAAAATTATTTTGCTTCTCTCTTTCCAGATTTTCCAAACTGTGAAGCTAGATAATAGCTGCCAGATGCGATCCATGATTGGATTTTGGTAGGAAATTGAGTCCCAATTCTCCACTTTACTTACGAAGCTAGGTCAATTTCTATTGGAGCGACACATTAGTTGTGCTCCCATAGCCCAAATGATCTCATTGTGGTTTCAGAGGTTAAATAGGTGCTCCATCATTTCTTCTTGTTGTTGATAGAGGGGACAGATTGAAGGGCCAACAAACCTGGATTTTCAAATATTGTCCCAAGTAAGTATGCGGTTTTGGATGATAAGCCATAGAAATATTGACACTTTCGGTGAGAATTTCGGATTCCATAGCTTGCCCCAGATGTGCTCCCTTGGTTACTCTTGGTAGTTTTCCTATAGATGGTAAGATTCTTTGACTAAGAAACCGCCTTAAGTGGAGTGCCCCCATATGAGTATGTCCGGTCCTTCCCTAATATGTATTTTCCTCTGATTTGCACAGTCTCTCCAGGCCTGTAGGTCCTGTTATCACTCCAGGAGTCTTTCCCTGATTGAAAAGGGAATGAGCCTGGTAAATTATTCTCTCAATGTTTACTCAAGTGGATAAAGTCGGGTGACTGATAAAAGGTTTACTCAATCAAAACATGCATAGACATAATCATATAGACAAGGCTTTTAGCTAACTTTGTTCAGAGGATTTAATAAAGGTGAATGTGTGGAGAGATCTTATCCTATCAACATAAACATACATAAACAATATATATGAATGACCAATATAATAAGCAAGGAATGCTTGTAAAGTTTAGTTTATCAGTGTAATGACAAGATGACAGTTCACAGACACTAGATAAGCATAAGAAATGAAATAAATCATTTAGATACAAGCATAGAATGGACAAGAGGTAAATATGAACATTATAGGCAAAAGAAGCTTATATTATGAAATGCTATGAGAAGTTTGGGAGTACAAGCAATGTACAATCCCCAAAGTCGAACCTTTTAGTCCATAAACTGATAGTCTTTATAGCCTTTACAATCATTTTCAGATCCTCAAAAGATGGATCTGATAACCTCTTCTCCTATCTCAAATTCAAATTTGTGAGGTGGCTAGAAAAGACAGAAATTTATGGAAATATGCTGCTCAAAGATTGACCCATATCTCTCCAACCAAAACCGATGTGTACAAAATGGAAGAGGATTTTGTAGATTGTTTTGTTTTGAGAAAAAACCTCCCTCATTTCTTTGATATTCGTTTTCATTTTCCTGGGATCTGCATTTCAAAAACATGTGTAAAACAAGGAAATTATGAGATCCGAAAATTAGGGCTCAGAGATGAATTCAATTATCCCAATCTATGGAACCTGTTGGAAAAATGAGAGAGGTTATTGTTCTTTGACATGTTATCAACAAAACCCTCTGCCCATTTCTCAAAATTATTCTCCAGTTTCTCAGAATCATCATTTGAAAATGATGACTCAGCGTAGTAAAAACTGACTTTTCTGCACTTTCGGTGGTTATAATAGCCCCGAATTTCGGGTTTAAGCTGACGAAAGCTAGGGATTTCGGTGGCTTAGAAGCCCTTTTGGGAAGGCGCTTAGCCACAAAAACCCGAGTTTTGGATTTTTTGAAATAAAAACCAAATCCAATGTTTTTCAATCTTTATTACAAGCATACGGCTCTAAAAAATGAACCTTAAAAAAATTAGAAATGTATTTTTCAATGACTTCCTATCACCTACATAAAAAAATTTGACTATGTTATTTGAGGAGATAATAGGTCCAACTCTGTTTGAAGGTATAGTTCATGAGGTTCAGTCTTCCAGCTTCACTAGGGTCTATGATGAACATTTTCTTTCCATAGGTCCTTTACATGCAAGGAGTCCCCATATTGCATTTGCTCATGTAGAGGGATGAGGTCTTCAATAGTGGATAGAGGCGGTTGTTGTTGCCAGGAGTCTTGACAGAACAAGGAGTGTTCTCCATTCATGATCTCCCAGAAAACATGCTTCTGTATGAGCATTCGATTATTCCAAGCCATGTTCCAGATATTAGATCCCTGAATTCGATCGTTGAATCTAATTAGTTACTCTTCTTTGGTGTTGGGTGCATATTTTCTCTTCCAAATTTTTTCCCAAAGTTCTGTGGGGTGCTTGAGACAACACCACCAAAGTTTTTCCCCCATTACTGAGTTGATTTTTCCTGGATCTTTGAGCCCTAGTCTGCCTAAGGATTTAGGCCTGTAGATTTTTCCCATCCTACCAACGCCCAGTTTTTGTTCGGGTGATGCCCATGCCACATGAAGCTGCGTTGGATGTTTCTAATATCCTTGATGACGAACTGGGGTGTTACCTTGATGATGGACTGGGGTGCTTCTAGAGTAGTGAAGAGGTAAGTTGGTAGAGCTTGGAGAACATATTTTAAAAGAACCAGTCGAGCTGGAAGGTTGAGTGATCTAAAGGTCGAGTTACTGAGCTCGTTGGAGATGGAGAGCAGTAGACTGTCCCAAGAGATATTATGAAAGACAACTCCCGTGAGGGGAAAACCTAGATAATTTTTAATGTTTATGCCATTATTATAGTTCTTTTCATTTCAATAGATAAGAGCATCATAAGAACAAGATCACTGAGAAATACACATTCACAAGAGACACAACATTTATCTTGGGAAACCTTCTAGGGGAAGAAAACCCAACAAAAACTTCCTTATCATAAATAACTTATACAATGTTCAAGAGATAACTCAAACCAATACAGATAGTCCTCCCCAAGGGATGCGCCACTCTTCTTCTCCTCTCTCCAATTGGTAATTGCAGCTTGCCTCATAAGAGAATGAGCAAGTGAGTTGTTTTTTTTTAGAAGTGAGGCGCTAGCCTCTTATTTATACAACATTGGCACGTGTGAGAGGGTTTCACTGGCAGGGCCGACCTCTCACTCTGGGTGGGTAAACCAACCTTTAATTAATTTTAGGTCTTCAATAATAACTGCTGGGGCCGACTTCTTATTCTACCCTTTATAATTGTCCGATGACCAATCCACAAAAGGGGATTTGGTCCTTATACAATTACTGACATGATTAATCCACAATGGGGATTAATCCTATTAATAAACTAACAATAATAATAAGAATTCTCTTCACAATTACATTATTTCAACAATAATTTGATGAAAGAGAGCTCTTGGGGATACCCAGAAGTCGAGAGAGGTGGTTTTGAATAGCCACTAGGGTGTTGAAGAAATAGAGATGTGACTTTTCAAAGTTTAAGGCCATTCCTGAAGCTTCAACAAAGTCTCTTAGGATTGAATTGATATTAGTGGCCTTCTGGGCTGTTGGTGTGTTCATCAGAAGGGTATCATCGAAAAATTGGTTGTGGGAGGGGGTAGGATGGATGATGTGAAGAGGTAGGCCTTTAAGGGAGCCTTCCTCAATTGAGGCCTTGAGGTAGCGCCCCATTCCTTCCACCAATACAACAAAGAGGAAGGGGGAGATGGGGTCCCCTTGTCGAATACCTCTGGAGGGGGAGGAAGGTTTGGAGGGCACTCTGTTTACTAAGATAGAGAAGAAAGTTGAGGAAGTAAGCCTCAACATCCAAGCCACCCAGAGATTGTTGAAGCCAATAGCTTCCAGGAGGGAGGGCATGTATTGCCAACTGATTCTGTCAAAAGCTTTTGAAAGGTCAAGTTTGATGAGAATACCTAGAGTCCTTGTTGTTTTCAGCGAGTGGATGAATTCATGGGCTAGGATGACACTGTCCATGATTTTCCTGCCTTCTACATAGCCAACTTGCTGTTTGGAGATGATGTACACCAATATTGGTTTGAGGTGCATGGCAATGACGTTGGTGATAATTTTGTATATAACATTATAGAGTGCTATCAGTCTAAATTTATTAGGATGTGTTATCCTTTCTTCTTGTGGGATGAGTGTGAGGAAAGTGGCATTGAAGGCTGAGAGAACTTGTCCTAAAGTTCTTGATTCCTCCACCACTTGCCAGACTTCCTCTCTGATCATTAGCCAACAGTAATGGAAGAATTCTGTCGTGAAACCATTTGGACTTGGAACTTTACCTGGGGGAATTTCTTTAACTACTTGATCCACCTGCTCTTGGGTGATGGGCCTTATCAGGGATTCATTCTATTCATGTGTGACTAGGGAGGGTATGTGCCTGGTGATTTTGCGGATCACGGGCATTCTGTTTTTGATGGGTTCTCTTAAGAGATATTTGTAGTAGTTGGTCAGTTCCTCAGCTATTCTATCATGGTCCCTGATGGGGTTTCCCTGTTCATCCTCTAGTTGAGTGATTCTATTGATGTATCTTCGGTGCACCATGGATCTATGAAAGAACTTGGTGTTCTTTTTTCCCTCTTTAAGCCACTGTACTCTTGATTTCTGCCTCCAGAGTATTTCCTCCTATTCCTTTCTCTCTTCCAGTTTCTCCTCGAGTTCCTCCTCTTCCCTCATTAAGGTTGTCATTATGTCCCCAGTAATGAATATTTTTGCAACGTTTCTAGTCATTGCTCAATTTCCTGCATTCTTTTCAGAATGTTCCCAAATTCATTCTTATTCCAGCTCTTTAACTGTGCTTTGAAGTTTTTGAGTCGTTGTTGGAATTTGTACATGCATGTGCCATGGTCTATTCCTACTTGCGCCCACCATGATTATGAAATATTTTGAAAGCCTAGTTGAGTGAGCAAAAAATTCTCAAATCATAAGGGTTTGAGTTTGGGCGCGGCTCCGATATCAAGACAGAGCGATACTGGCCAATGATCCGAGCTTGGTTTTGGGAAGATGTTGGCTTCAATGATTGGATCCTCAAACAACAAGGTTTTTGAGATGAGGAAATGGTCCAATCTACAAGCCACATGTTGATGCCCAAATCTGTGATTGGACCAGGTGAAGATACCATTTCTAGTTTCTATATCTATTAAATCCAGTTGGTCTATGAGGGCTCAGAACTTACCACTATCTTGATCAAGCCGCTTGGTACCCCCTGTCTTTCCCTCCAACATTAGGATGATATTGAAATCACCTCCCAACAAACAATTAAACAAACCCAACAATGCTTTGATAGTGGCTATTCTCTTCAAAAACAATTCTTTGTCTTGGGAAGTTTTGGGCTTGTACACGTTTGTGATCATGCCTTCTTTGGTTGACCCTATGACTTTTAAGTGAGCTGTGAGCGTGCCGACCGTGGAAAAGGGTTGATATGTTATGACTGTAGTTGGGTTCCACAAGATTTCGAAGCCTCCTATCTCTCCATTGGAGTTCATGTGAATGGAATCATAGAGTCTCCAACATCGCTGAAAAATGTCATCAACCTCTTCTCCGACACATTTTGTTTCCTATAAAAGGAGAATGTCTGGATTCTCAACACAAATACAGTCTTGAATATTCCTCTGCTTGGATCTTCCATTGAGTCCTCTTATATTCCATATTACAATCTTCATCATGATTAGTTATGAGGTGGATGGAGATATCCCTTCGTAAGTCTCTGGATTTGCCCTGATCTGAGCATATAATTGCCCACCTCCGTAATGAGTTGTTGTGCAGATTTGCGCCCTCGTCTCTTTCTTTAATGGGAGGTTCGTTTGAGCTCAGTGGTTGGGTCTAAGGAGATCCCTAGTCTTGAGGAGGAGCTTGCCATGGAGTCGATAAATACTTTATGTACCTTTCTGAGTTGTTCCACCGGGATGGTTTCCAAATCCTTTCTATTGAAGGCTTCCTCTAGTTTTTCTAGATCTATGTCTGCCAGATATTGCTCATCAAGCAGCATTAGAGTATCTCGACTTTCCTCTGGCTTGTCCATATACGATTGGCCTGCTGGGCTTGTGTCTTGGTTGTTTTGTTTGCCTGGTTATGCTTGATGCTTGGCTTTACCCTTTTCCTTGTCCTGATTATATTTTTTGTGTGGATCTCTGACCTCCTCTTCCCCCAGGAGTTGTTTAAGAATGCCGAAGGAGTTTTTGGTGGGGATTTTCTGAGCACTTTCTTGAGTTTGTTTTCTAAGTGGATTTCATTTTCTACCTGTGACCGTGGTGTAGCCTTCCTTTTTCTTCCCCTCTCTTACTTTTAAATTCTGGGCATTCAAGGGATAGTCCCGGAAAAGGTGGCCATGTTCGTGGCACTTCTTGCAGTGAAAACGAATGTGCTCATAATCCATCATTTGATTCCAGTCCTCATCCCGATATTCTAGGGTTACTGAACCTGGTAAAGCCTTTGATATGTCCATGTAGACACATATTCGAGTGTAGGAAGTGTATTTTCTCTGCTTTGTGGCTTCCAAGGATTTGACATATCTTTACACCATATTCCCTATACCCATTAGGATTTCCTCCAGCCATAATTCTTGCGGCAGGGAATATAACTGTATCCATACCGGAGCCATTGTGAAATATTCTTTCTTTGGGCTGAAGTGGCAAGTCCAGAATCAGAGGAATAACCTTGCTGATTTGTAGAAGTATGGCCCATTATCAAAGATTTTATCCTTATCTTCCAGACTGTAGAGGATCATCGTGAAAAACCCCTTAGAGCTGAGATGCACTTCATAGTCTCCCTTGGGGTTCCTCCAGTCTTTGATCTATCTCATGAGATCTCATTCTGAAGGCCAAAGACCAAGAAACTTTCCTATGAGAGCATGCTCCCTCATGAACTAGGTGTGTTCCCCAACCCTGGTTGAGCTAATGGTATACCGTGGTGATTTATTAGATTGGGGAATGCATTTCCCTGGTTCTCATCCATGAGATGCCTTTGGATGAGATGTGCTCAACTCAACGTCCATTTCTTTGTTAAATCCTTGTTCCTTGGCTAAGAGTTGATCTCTCAGGTGGGGCGATGACTTGAATGTGGGCTGCTTGGCTCACAGTCCTTCTCTGTCATTGGCAGATACATTTCAGT
Source organism: Picea glauca (assembly GCA_000966675.3). Taxonomy (NCBI): domain Eukaryota; kingdom Viridiplantae; phylum Streptophyta; class Pinopsida; order Pinales; family Pinaceae; genus Picea; species Picea glauca. Next base: position 376,770 of record JZKD02S1674480.1, read on the forward strand.
ATGAGGGGGGTTGCCTCCCCCCTTCTGGGTTCATCCCGTGTAGTTAATAACAATGTACTGGTTCTGCCTGACTACTTTGGTGTGACCATTTTGTATGCAGGGGGGGACAATGCATGCAGGGTAGGGTTTTGCGAGGGTTTTTGCCAACCACTTCCTCTCTTGTTCTTATTAAAAAAAAACTTATAATGAACTATCTATGCAAGTATAGTTTCAATTTTATAATTATAGTTTCAACCTTATTGAACTTTGTAATTTATAAAAATAAACATGATGATGATAACCATATTTTAACAAACATAAACAACATCTAAAATACACATTTATATTCAATAGCTAACATTATCTAATTATATATACCTCTAGAACATATATACATCATTAATTAGCTAACACACACATCCAATAATTTAACAGGGCATCATCATTGTGATCACATCTAAAAGAAGACAAGAATTTTCTAACATCATCATCACACACATATAACAAGCATCAGTTAACATACACATCTATCAAGCACATTAACCATATCTAACCTGACCTAAAAATGTACACATCAACATCAACATATTATAAATTAATTAAGTATATCATCATGATCAACAGGAAAAAGGTCCTTCCTGCTCATCTAGGTGAGGTGAAAGAGGAGGATAAGGAATAGGTCTAGCATGCTCATTTAGGTGAGGGGAAAGAGGAGGATGAGGAATAGGTTTGACATGCTCATCTAGGTAAGGTGTAAGAGGATGAGGAATATGTGATGCCTCCTCATGATGAGATGAAAGAGGATGAGGAATATGTGATGCCTCCTCATGATGAGATGAAAGAGGATGATGAGGAATATGTGTTGCCTCCTGATGATCTAGTTGAGGTGAAGGAGGATGAGCAGTATGCGGAGAACGATGATCATGGCCACCCTCATGAATCGATGGGGTACTGAACGAATGAGCCGTACTGGAAGAAGAGACGTGGATATCATCGGGAGTCCTCCTCGCTACTAGTAGCCTAGCAACTCTGATGACGTAACACATTAGAGGCATCAAATCACGCGACATCTCCCTCCAAAGCTCCAAGAGCGTAGGATTTGCCCTGATGTCTCACATCAGGGCAGGGCGGTCTCCCACCTTAGTCAAAAGTGTAGAGAGTCGGTCTCCCAACTCCAACCTGAATCTGGTATCGGGCCTACGATGCATGTCGCCGAGTATCTACACTTGATGACCCTAACCCGACATGGCCTCAGGCATCATATCCTCATTGTCATTTTCTAGGGGAGGAGGCACATCCCCAGTGAAAGTGCCAAGATCTACAATATATATAGTACAAAACAATAATTACACAGTTAATTCATTAAATAATTTAATAAAACAAGTTAAAGAACGTGTTAGAATTATTTTTATTCTAATCAAGTAAAACAATAAAATGAAACTATATTAATTTAAACAAAACACTAATATTACCTCTATCATTTGGTGGTTCATCTATTGTGAAGAGGATGTTCGGACATCCTTGCCAATCCAAACCCACATAAGGACACAACACCATGATGAACATGTGATCCGTCGCACTGCCTAGTAGCCCTAGTGCGTCTGGCGCAATCCTAGCCGAAAACTCTGCCTGGCCCCTCTTGGGCATCATCTCCTCCCACATACGTATTTGCACATGAGTCCTCAGCGTAGGAGGCCGACGAAAAAAAGTTGACCTCGTCTCTGGAAACCTCTAAAAAAATAAGCAAAATAGTTCCGAGGAAAATGGGAAGTTCGACCTCCCACGTATCACAGCCTGACATTTGTCGAGCACTATACAAAACTACTGTAAACAAATGGAAGACCATCTGATACACCATGGCCACTGTACCAACGAATCAAAATAATACAAAAAAGAGTAGCTAATGCGTTTCCCATCACTGGTAAAATGGGCTATGGTAGTCACTAAGAGTGAGAGGCACCTAACCTCCTTTGCATTGAAATAAGCAATTTTCAGTTGTCCACCAGACACCTGAAAATCAGATGGGGATAGTACCTGAACCCCAATATATTGCTGAGAGTACATGAGTTGACTCTTAGTGGAAACACCTACTGGGACATATGGGAACTAGGGAAAATCCTCCCCTCTCTTGGATAGCCTAGTGATAAAGTAAACATCCTCCTTAGTGGGATGTTACCGCTGATCCAGACCCACACAGAAAGCCTGTCGATGGACATCCCATCGATGAATTAGATGCACCAACAACCTAGAGTGCCCCTTAAGGGATGTAGCCTTCTCATAGTACTTAAGGAGGCCTACATCCTTCAAGAGAGGATGAGTTGTTGGAGTAATAGGGCGAGGGTACAATTCCCTCTCCCTCTCCCTCACCTTCCATTCCCATAAAACGTTGTACATGTCTACCCTTTGCTGCTATTGCTCTCTCTGTTCACGTCTCTACATGATTAACATATGAAATACATCAGCCTCACTCATACATAAAACATTAAATAAAATATACTGAATGGTAAATTTATCTATAAATACAAAAAAATAACTTCCTTCAAAAAATAAGATAATTGCATTAATGGTGCGCCACAAAAATAGTCATGCACCGTTCACGGTGCGCCCATATATATTGTGAGCATCATGACCGGTGCGTCAGTGTCACTAACAAACCAAACAAAAATGATCTATTGTGTTATGCGGTGCATTGGTAAAAGGTACTGCACCGGGGCGCTGCACTACAAACAATATGCCCTGGTGCATTACGTTTATCATACACACCGCTTAAACCAAAAAACAAATTAAAATTTTAAAACAGGTAAACAACTATTTAAAAAAATCAAAAAAACCCCGTGTGTATGCGTTCCCTACATGCACCGATGCATGTAACTAACATAGTCGCACTGTCACATAAACTTTAATAAATTTTTGGGTATGGAACTTTATAACGGTGCATTCTGGTCATTCCTATCACACCGCGCATGGTGCCACCAAAACAATTAATGGGTGCACCACAACACAATGTTACATTTCTCAGTGGTGCGTTTGGTAAACATGAACGCCCCTATGCACACGTTTACCAACGCACTGCATAAAATATATCTGATAAGGGCGGTGCACTATGTACTTTAACACCTCGACGCATTAGCTGTACTTTGACGCACCGCCCCACCAGTTAAATGATTTTATTTGGTGCATCGTTAAATGGACGCGTCGATGCGTTTATGTTTACCAACACACTGTCGAGAAATGTAACAAGGTATGCGGTGCGCCCTGTAAATTTATAGGTTACACCATACGCGGTGTGAGCCAAGAGCCTCGAACGCACCACACAATTTTTTTTGTTTTTTTTTTAACACTTCAAATTTCACTCAATTTAAAATTTTAAACCGGTGAAAACTTAAGTTATGAAGAAACAAGGAGATTATATGGACATTTTGTCATTGGGGAGGCATGGTTGTGACATACTCAAAAAAATTAAATTTGCCCACCGTTTTGCAAAATTCGAAATTCACGCACCCAACAACAGATGAAAGGAACAAAACCAAGGAAAGCACCGATGAAGGGGCCTTTCAGATAGGTAAAGGTTGCACCAGTGCTTTTGAGCTCTACAACACTAAGAATGGTAAAAAATATTTTTATTGTCGATAATTTTTTTTAATAAAACCCTATTCTGGTGCGCCCGATTCACAACCGCACTGGGCCATGCATGTTTAATGATTGCATTGGTTATGTATTAAAAAAAAACAACCCTAGCATGGTGCACGCATATTTTTGTGTGCACAGGTGCGTATATGACTCCATAACAAACCACATATTATTTTTTGAAAAACTACAATAGTGCAAAATTTTTTGTTGAAGAATGACACGGTGCAATATAATAATAGACACCCCGATGCACTTGGGTTTACAGAGTGCACCACCTAAATTTGGAAATTAACCCTAAAATGATGCTCCATATTGTAGCACTGGTGCGCATGAGACAATGGAGGGCTCCTGTATATTTTTTTTGACACAATCCTACATTGTTGCGTAAATGTTTTTTATTTAACCATATGACAGTGCGCTCTACTAATAGCGCACTGGTTCTTCCAGTGTTACGTTGCACACCGTGTATTTTTAAAAGAACGCTATTACAATGCCTCATTATTTCATGGTGCATCCTTATTTCCATAGCACACCGTATAATATTGTTCTTTATTTGAAATAGCCTTGCTACAGTGCACTAGTTTTAAGGGCACCGATGCGCCTGTTGTCGAAAACGCACCAGTGCATTATGTACTTATAAACACATTGGTGTAAAAACATCCTTTAAAACCTTAGGGCGCTCACCTCCATTAGTATCATCCGTTATAAATGGATGTTTGGGATATTTTTATAGGGGCGTCCGCAAAAACCTCCGCTAGAGGGTCTTTTCCTTGTAGTGTAATCAACTTAGTTACCTTTCCCTCTTTACCTTGCTTTCCTGTTTTTCCACAAATTTTGGGTGGAAAATCCAATCCACCAAGTCTAGTATTCCTATCTCAACAAATCTTGGTTTGGTAGTGTGTTGGACTTCCCTATAGTTTTGGGTCTTTTATCCTTTTCTTAGGATCCTTATACTTTTGGTCATAACATACTGATCCCACCTCTTACTTCAAAGGATTGTGTACCATTCATCCCTTGGGACACTCTCTCACCCTAGAAAGAGGAGGTGTCATGGACCTATAGTCCTATTCAAAATATTTCACTTTCAAAACCCTGGGTCATGCGACACTACCTTGCCTCAGCCACAAGGGATTAAAAAAACCATGCCTACAACAACTAGACTACATATATTCATTTAAGGTCAGCCCATAATTATACCTTAAGCTACAATTTGTTAGATACACTGTAAGTTTTAAACCTGCGAAGTAAAAAAATGCATATAGATTCTTAAGCAATACAAAAATTAATCAATCGCTCGTACACATAGTACACAAAGATTTTATACCAGAAACCCTCATCTGGGAAAACCTTTCTTATTTTCATATATCAATTTCACCATTCGCCATACAATATATACAATGTTTTTAGGTATTCCATAGATACCAAAACCCTAATCCCTTAATCCGGGATTAATTTACAAATCCGCTAAAAATAGCAAAAACCGCCCCCCCCCAAAAAAAAGGGATTGTTAGACGCAGTTGTCGTATCTGACGCACCCACACACACACACATGCAAAGAATATAAAACATACCCAACATTCTCCCACTTGTTGTTTTCTTTGCATCCAGGGATCCAGGGGATTATATAGTCAACAATCCAGGGCAGCAATGCCCATTGTTACTCTACACCAGGAGAACTTTTATGTGCTCACAGACTTTGTCAATGAATCTGCAACATTCTTCAAAGTGTCAACCTTTTCCAGCAACACCTTCTTTTCCTCAACCATGTCTCTCACAAAGTGATACTGAATATCAATATGCTTTGTCTTCAAATGATAAGCTGGGTTCTTTGCCATGAATATTGCACTCTGACTGTCATAGTCTAATCTCACTGCTTGTTGTACCAACCCAATACCTGAACACAATATTTGTAACCATACTGCTTCCTTGCTTGCATGAGTGGCTGCCATGTATTCAACGTCTGTAGTTGAGAGTGCCAATACAACTCGTCTTTTGCTCATCCAACTGATTGCTCCTCCAAATAGGTTAAACACATACCCACTTGTAGATCTTCTGCGATCCAAATCTCTAGACCAGTCCACATCAACAAAGCCATGTATGTCCACCACTCTGTCCAATATCGGTCTTCCTTGGTAGCACAATCCATAATTGGTGGTGCCACGAAGATACCTGAAGACCCTCTTTACTACTATCCAATGCTCCTTCCCTGGTTTTGAGATATACCTGCTCAAAACTCCCACTGCATGTGCAATGTCCGATCTAGTACAAACCATTGCATACATCAAATTGCCAACTGCACTGACATATGGAACATGGGACATGTCCTCTTCTTCTTCCTGTGTCTTGGGACACTGATCTGCAGATAACTTTACACCTATAGGAATAGGAACCTTGACCGGTTT